>JXSR01S010743.1:31479-59641 GCA_000969725.1 Ophiothrix spiculata
AAGGTCAATCAGTTAAAAGTAAATTACACACATAAAGAATTTGGAGGTGAAATTTTGGATTTAGAATCAGAAAAATATGGGCTTTGATATGGTATAAAAAAATATACTACTTCCGGTTGAGCCCAGGGGGATGAGAATGTGATCGGAACCTACACCTTTAAGATGTCAAATTGTTCGTCTTGGACCACTGATCAAAACTGTCAATGGTGACCCCACGTCCGATCTTTCCCTTGGGGTCAAAGGTCAAAAGAAAGGTCAAATTTTCAACTTTATCCGATTTCAAAGGTTAAGGTGTCAATTTGTTTGTTTTGGAACAGCGATCAAAAGTGTAAATTGTCCAACCTTGGGGTCAAAGGTCAAAAGAAAGGTCACATTTTCAACTTTCCGATTTCAAAGGTAAAGGTGTCAAATTGTTCATTATGAACAAGCGATCAAAAGTGATGGTGACTTCATCGTCCGAACTTTCCCTTGGGGTCAAATTTTAAAATTTGTCCGATTTCAAAGGTTAAGACCTGTCAAATTGTTTGTCTTGGACCAGCGATCAAAAGAATCAATAGTGACCTTGGGGTTGAAGGTAAAAAAAAGTAAAATGTTCAATTTTGTCCGATTTCAAAGCCAAGGTTAAGGTGTCAAATTATTTGTCTTAGACTAGTGATCAAAAGTGTCATTTGTGACCCCATCGTCAGACCATTCCCCTAGGAAATGTCAAATTTTCAACTTCCTCCGATTTCAAAGGTTGAGGTGTCAAATTTTTTGTCCCTTGGGGTCAAAGGTCATTTGAAAACATATGAGGGGAGGTGAAGGTCCCGCAGCTACGAGACTTTTCCAATCTTACTTGTTCTCTTCACAGTAAATATCAATTTTTCATAGGGGGTTGTAGCTACGTATACAAGCACCCCTCAACCCCCTGCAGGGGATCACAGCATAGGGGTCAGAAATTATTTTTTTAGGTATGGGTGCTAAAATAATTTAATATTAAATCATTGTAATTGCATACATAAGGGCCCGTATTCCAGAAAGGTGTTTAGCTAAATCAAGGTTTTATTTCTCGTCAACAGCATGACTCATTGAACTGTTCTGCTTGAAAGCTGCAATGATGCATATCATTAATGGACAGTTGATGCTCAGTTAAACAATGGTTTAGCTAAACATCCTTCTGGAATACGGGCCAAGGTGTTTAGTAGAAAGTTAGAAACCCATTATAACGACATCGCTTACATCAAAAACCTGCTTTCACCGAAGTAGGACACACCCTGCTTTCACCGAAGTAAGTCACTTGGCCCCGTTGGGAAGTACCAGATTTCCGGGGACTAAGGACCTAAATGAAATGTCCTCAAGGAGTCCCCAAGGCCAAGGCCTGGTTTCAAGGACTACAACACTGGTTTTAATACAATGCATAAATTATACCAAGTGACTGAAATAGAAATGTGCCAATTTTCCTTTTCCACTCCAGGTCTGTGGTGAGTTTTGGTGAGAGGCAGAGGTTTGCAGGAACAGCAGCCAAAACCCAGGTGAGTAACAGCGCATACCACTATGCTTGTATGAATGGGAAAAGTAGCAGAATAGAAATGGCTGAAACCTAATCGTGCAATTTTAGTACATAGTGCATCCTTTGGGCTGATAGAGCAAGCTTGGTGATCAGGATATCATGAAAGCAGCATGTGGTAGCAAGAAAATGCAAACAAGTCCCCCAACTCAGTTCGGCGGAACTCACAATTCGGATACGTACCCGAATTCAGATACCCACGCACATTTCGTATCCAAATTGTGATACCCGTATCAGAATAAGGATATGGAGGGGTATCTGAATTCTGATACCCCTGTCTTGGCGCACGAAACAAAGCGATAGGGCAAGCTGGCAAGTGCATGAAGATTGTAGAACATCTTTCTTGCATTTATGATAAATCTATCTGTGGAAATGTCATTTCCATCTGTGCAATTCCAGCGGAACAGCTTCGAAACATGTCCTGATTGCTTTTTATCACAGAAGGCAAAGTAATTTGGCCAATACTTTGTTAGAATTTAGATGACAAATGATGACAATGTTATGGTGCGCGGTGAAGCTGAATATTCATTTCAGCTGATATTCCTGTTTCAGCTGTTTTTAATTCGAATTCGAAAACGGGTATCCGAATTGTGATACGGAGTATCCAAATTCGGATACGTATCCGAATTGTGAGTTCGGCCGAACTGAACTAACTTTATTTTGTACCACTTGAGTACAGTTGGTAACCCAAAACGTCAACCAAAGTTTCCTAACCCTTAAACCAACTCTACACATTATAGTGCTTAATTAAACCTATGCTACCAAACGCTAAAAATTCCGAATATGATGTACACAAATTTCTCTGTTTCCCTCGGATTCAAACCCCCTACCTCTCGCGTCCCGATCCAATGTGAAACTATGGTGATCCACTGAGTATGGCCTGCCTTGACAGCAGTTTTGTGCCCATACCAAGGAATTTTTATAGGGGAACTGGTGTTCTCCGCCATTTTGATTTCACCGCAGTGTAAATCCTATGGGAAGGCGGCCATTTTTGGTTGTCGCTCATGGGGGTGAGTTATTGTACCTCCCGCATTTTATGGCTACGTGTTCCTCACTTCGAGAGTCTTTGCAACGGATTAGCAGGAAAATTGTTGTACTTTGATCACATCAAGTCGCAACACACATTATTTGAAACGCAGACATGGTTTGCTTTGAAACAAAATGCACACATTGTATATGGGTCAATTGAAGATTTACCATTCTGCCTGGATATCAGGCCAAACTCCGAATATATCCGGAGGTACAATAACTCTGCTCCATGAGCGACACAAGATGGCGGAGAAAACCGGCTCCTCTATAAATATTCCTTGGCCCATACTTATCCCCTGTCTAGCATCTAGTATGAGGTAGATTGAACTCTTACAAGACTTCAGCCAGGGAATTTCTTGGTTTTTGCTTGTAGGATTTTGTTTGATAGAGAAGGGTTAGAGTTATGAGTTGGGAGATTGGGGACTCTTCAGCACAGATTCATATTCTTGCATTTCAGCTTCCATCATCTTCACATTCTTGTCAATGTATTTACACTGAAACTTCTCTTCTACATATTCAAAAAATGAAAGTAACTTTCTTAATCTGTAAAGTGGTATTGAGCATTTGTTAATAACTCCAAATGGTATTAGAAATGAAGAACAAGTTTATAAATTATCTGTTATAAAACTCTAATATGATAAAACGGGAAGAGATACAGCAATCCCAATTACTAAGCGCTGTCTGGCGTCCAAGACTTTTTTGGAAGGGGATCTCTGAAACCATATTTAAAACATTTTGTGTCTAGGATGGGGCTTTGACTCAAATGAGTTCTTACTAGTTCAGATTTGTGTGTTAAATACAAGTACCCAGTGCTTAATTTGCGTTGTTCAAAACACCAGAAATGTTCAAAAAGTTGAACCAAGGTCAAAGTTATTTCAAAATCACTACCATATCTCGTTAACCCTTGGCCCTACATGGGACCACGAAAAGTTCTTGGCTCAGGTCAAGGTCAATCCAAGGTCAAAATGTCATTAAGGTCAAATAACATAAATGTTCAAAAAGTTGAATATCTAAATTTGCATAATTTAGGCAGAGAATCCATAAATGAGAAAAATCCGGCGAAAATCCAACTTATGGCATGATTAACTCAGCTGAGTTGAGTATCTAAGTTTGCATAATTTAGGCAGAGAATCCATTTATGAGAAAAATCAAACTCATGGCATGATTTACTCATCTGTGATCAGATTTTGAGGAAGTTTGTACTTTGTCTTCTCCATGTTGGTCGACAGATGATAAGGCCAAAAAAAAATTAATTGTTGTGTTGCCCTCAAGTGGGATTTCTGAAAAATTGAGTCGGTCGGTTGGAAAAATAATATATATTTTTTTTAAAGCACCCAAAGTATCAAATCTGGGTGCATTTTCCACTATTTTCAAGATATTTTCTCAAAAAACACCCAATCTGAGCAAAATTGGGTTCTTTCCCGACCCTAATATTTTTTTTTTTTTTGAATAGGGTCGGTCGCTGAGGGCAATAAAACAATTTTTTGTAGCATGCTGGGAGGTAGTGGGAATAGTAGGGATGGAGGGCACTGGGTAATAAGGACATCAGAACTGAGTACAATGGTAGATTATTGCTCTAAAATTGTTTTGCTTTTAAATTGCTTGTAACAGTAGCTGTAACTATCATGTGTGGTATAAAAAAATGCTAAAGCTTTTAGTTGCATTTAGTTTTGAAATGTAATTTTTAGTTTTCAAGTTATTCTAATTGAAAGTAGTGAAGGGACTTTTAAGGCACCCTGTATTATTCCTGGTGAAAAATATTTTGTTTTGTTACAATCTGTAATTAAAGTATTGTTACGGTCAGAGATGTTAAATGACCAAGGCCAAATTCACCTTACGGGTTCTTAAATGAAACAAAATAAATACACTGAAAAATTTGGAATAAGTTTTAACAAATTTAATACAATGTGTACTTTCTTTCAGCACAGTTAAAACACTTAATAATATCTTAATTTTACCTTAACTTACAGTTTTGAAATACTGCTGCGAAGCCCGCGCGTTCCTATAGGATTTGTCAAAAAATGTTTATATTCCACGCTATAGTCCGTTATTAATCCACGGCATAAAGTCATATATCATAAGTCCCGAAATCCACTTAGAAAATTAGTTCCTCAATGTTCCTGACGACCTCCTACGGTGCTGCAACAGTCACAACGAAGCTCTGCTTTGCTTTACAAAATCTTTCATAAGCTGGATCCAATGCACATAAAATTATCCACTCTGATACTGCTCCACTGTCTCTTTAACACAAATATCTCCAACTCCAACAAGGTATCGCCAATCTTCATTCAGAATATCTCTAAACTCCAATCTCCATTCGTCTGTATAATAACTCGCATCCAACAAAATGTAGCTTTCCCACCAGGAATTTCACTTCCAAAATTTCATCTATCGAATTATCGCCGACCAAGTCAAAACAACTTCTGACAAAATCTGATCAGGCTCCGGGCCAGTTTCAACATTTTCTCAAAATTCCCCCACGACATCACCATTATTTTTAACATAGTAAATTGTACAGTTCTCTATGTGGGGGAATTTCCCAAGTAATTATATATTCAAGTAAACAAATCCATTTCTGAAACTTTGGAAAATTCCCAGATCACCTGATATTTTCATGCAATCAATTGCCTATTAAAATAGAATGGGAAATCACCTAAAATTGCAAAATATGAATCTTTCAGAAAAAAGTCCCTTTCTGTAGCAATCAAAGATCTCAAAAATTAAGTTTCACTAATTAGAAAATTAATTAATCAACAAAAACAAAATATTCAGTTTCACATAACAGTATATTAATAAATATACCTATACCTCCTTAGAGTCTGTTGATTGCAGAGTTGTAGCTGGTGAGGTCTCAGTTGGCGTTCGTATATAGGCCTATCTATTTATAATAAGTATGTTTTTAAAAGGTGCAATTCATAATTCTGATGTAACAAAAAACCTCTCCTCTAAAATTATAGCTAACTAAAAAGAAGAATACAATATAAATGGAAGTCTGAAAATTTCACTTGATTCCAACAATTTGTTTTCAAATTTTAAAAATCCCCATCTAGTGTTGTAAATTACTGTTTGGGCCCCAACAGTAATTAGAAAATGACATATTTTCTCACTTTTCTCAAAAATGGAAGCACTTGTAAGTGAAAGAATGTTTTGAGGTTTTTAACATAAACCAGTCAAGGATTCTGAGCTAAAAATCTTAATTTTGATAGAGGTGACATTGAGGATGAAAAATGGATCATGAATTGCTCTCAGGACTTTAATATGACAGTGTCCAAGAACAATCTACAATTGAACATGTTAGGGTATCAAATAATGCAAAAAAGCAAGTTTTGTGTTTGAACAACCATTGCCCTTAATTTGTTCCATTACACCAGTACTGAATTAATGCCTTTCTTTAGTTGGAGTTAGTTGCACATGTATAATCAGACCCCTATTAATAGTGCACTGTAATCCCCTCTTCCTGAGCCAAGTTACACTATGAAATTCAATTCACACAAATAGTAGAAGTATTCTGAAGCAATGTTGAAAGGTTTTGGTAGAGCTGTCAAATAAAATGTATTACATTTTAATCAAATGATTTTGTATATATATGCTATGATCAATGTTCAATAATTTCAGAAATGATAAATCTGAAGGTTTTAAATAAAGGTACGTGGTCTGATTTTTAAAATTTTAATTTTCGCTGTCAATATGAAAGATCACCATTTAAGATGTTTCAATTTCAAATTTGAGTCAAATCGGAACAACCATTTTGATTTTATGAGCAATTTTGTGTTTTCCATTAGCCTATTCTTTACTGTGTAAATAATATTATGGTTAACATAATATTAATAATTTTAACACATTTTCACTTATATCTCCGAAAGGCGACATGTTTCAGCTGTAAAATTTCACATGAGGAATATTTTGGTACCAAAATCTCAGAAATTTAAAAAAAATGCTGACCCAATCCTTTAATAATACAAGAAAATTGTCCAGAAAGGTGTTTTAATATTCATTATATGATAACAATTCTTGTTGCAATTGAACACAGATAATTTAATGATTTTCTTATAACTTGGTCATAAAAAAATCCATGTCATGACAATGAATTTGATAGGTTATTAAAAGTTTTTGTCAATTTGATTGGTTAAAAAGCCATCACATTTCATGTAATGGGCTGAGGTTGCTTGTGATGCAATTTTCTGACCAAAATGCATGATTTTGGCAAAAAGGGGAACTAAAACTTTGGTATTTAGCAATCCACCCAACCCTAATTCTTGATGTGTATGAATATCAAACACACATTTGTATTATTATTCACAGATTGACTAAAATTCTTCCATATTATCACTTCTTGCAGATCGTTACCAACTTGAAAAACACACTGACAGATTTTAAAAGGTTTATTGGTAGAAAATACGACGATCCAGCAGTACAGGCCGAGCTTCCAAGACACCCATTCAAAGCTATCAAACAATCAAATGGTGGAGTGGGATTTGAGGTAAGACTAATTCGTTTCATGTTGTATTAATAGAACAAGGTTAGACTTGTAGTGATCATGTTTCTTTGGTTGTGATTAAAAGAGAGGGATAATGTTTGTCTTAGTAAATGTTTGTTTTCAGTATACTTCATTCGTAAGTTGAATCAAATTCTTTGTATCTGGTTGAAATAATCATCAAAATATATTTTGTTTTGTGACTTGTCTGCTTAATTTACAGTACGGTATATTGTACTGATCATGAAAAATTTGATTATTTTGTGGTATTGAATATCATGATACTTTGAATTTTATAACCCTTTTCTGGAATGCACAGCATTTGGCATATCCAGGTTTGAGGAGAGCCATAATGTTAGGCCATCTGTTAATGTCTGTAGCACAGTCATAGATTTTGAAGCCAACCTGTGAACCATACAGTGTGTCAGTGACTTCTTCCAGTGCCATCTCATTAAGCATTTATGTTCTGAAACATGCCTGCCCTTTGAATTTTTTACATTTCAAATATAAAGTATCTAACTGAACCCAATTTAATGGCAGCAAACATGCTAGATTAGAAGATCTCACTCTTTGTAGCCTCAGCAATAGACCTTTTCAAAATCCATGCGGAAATCTCCGGAACGTAGATCGCATGGCCATTTTTTCAACCAATCACGCACAAGCTCATTAGTATGCATATTTTGTCAACAAAATTTTCTGAAAATCTCTCGCATTTTCAGTGCAATAAAAAGTGAAAAAATAAATAGAACCAGACCCATACATTTTTAGATGCACTAATTCTGAACAACCTTTGGCTGGTAGTACCACAAGCTGATCACTGACACAAAAGAGTGAAATTTCCATTTGAAATCGGCTGGTTAAGCTTTTAAGATTTCAAGTCTCATCAGGGCGATCACACTAAAAGTGACTCAATAGTGCTGACCCTAATTGGAAGTTCGAATTCATACGCAGTCAGTTAACGTGAACGTGGACGTAACATTCTGGGTATTGCAATCCTCAAGATCATTTTATATGTGTGATGGTGTGCTATCACACCTGCACACCTCAAAATACAAGGCCTTATTTTTTTTACTATCACACTCTCAGTCGTTCAATATCTAATTAGACAATCTCTTGCTCATTTGCTTGTACAGGTGCGTTATTTAGGAGAGCGTGAAGTGTTCAGTCCAGAACAGGTGTATGCGTGTTTACTTACAAAACTCAAGGATTCGGCAGAAGCGGCATTACACACCAAGGTTGTAGATTGTGTTATATCGGTAAGTATATGTTTGTCAAGTGTCATGAGTTAGTAACAATTTTTACTTCAAAAACTTCATCTTTATTACACTTTTTCAACATCTGGTGATTTTAAATCTTGAAAAAGTAATGGAAAAAAACCCTAAACTAGCCAAAAACTGAGTTTTTTTTTCTGAAAATTAAAAAAATATCTTACCTACCTACCCTAATTTTTTTCTATGTTACACCAATCAAACAATTATTTTTTAGGCCTTATCACTGGACGAAACTCTACATCACCATTGTAAAGTGACATTTTGCAATTCATTATTTTTACTTACAATTAAATATTTGATAAAAATGTAAGCAAACAGTAGGATATATACCTTAAAAACTTGTTCTTAGGCCAAATAAAAAAACAAGTTTGTTTCTGGTAACATGCTTGAAAAGGACAATGCGGTACGCGGCTTTTTATTTTTTATTTTTTACTTTTCTAAAATGCAATGCGATATGCGGATTTTCTTTTTTTCTTTTTTTTACCAAAAATGCAGAAAGAAAACCACATTAAAGCAATTATCTTGGTTTCTATTATTATTTATTAATATCATTATTAACCATAAAAGTTTCGTTTATAACTTCAGCCCCCCTTGGTTTCTCTTTCATGTTCAATAATACAACATACGACTTGTTATGTTGCATCTTTGTTTGTTTTTACGCAAGTCTCCAGTAAGCTATTTCACATAATTGTTTTATTTATCAATAATAAGATTTTTTTTGATACGAAATACGAAAAAAAAAAAATGCGGGAAATATGTAACTTAACAGAAACGTGCGCGGGTTACCAGAAGCAAACTTGTTTCTTTTTTGGCCTTATCAACTGTAATATAAGATGTACTGCCTGATTGTTTACTAGGTTCCCCAGTACTATACGGATGCTGAGAGAAGATGCGTGTTGGGTGCGGCATCAATTGCCAATCTCAATTGTCTGAGAGTTATCAATGACACAACGGCAGGTAAGCCCTAGTATAAGAGAAGATAATTTTCACAAGATTCGGAATTCAATACCGATCCCAATTTTTTGATACAGATTTAAAAGGAGGGTTGTCAAAGCAACACAACCAATTTGAAAAACTGTGGAGAACAATTTGGGATATATATACTTTTTTTGTACTCATTTCCCAAACACAAAGTTACTGCATTTAAAGACACGATATCTCCTGATCTACCATTTGTCATTAAAGGTGTATTTCAGTTCTGAATACCCATATAGATTGATTTGGAATAATGTTATGTTGGGCAAGTACCAACCCTATAGCTATCAGATTGTGACATGGACAAGAAAAATGAGTTAGATGTTGGCCGTTGTCAAAACTCGATTAGCTGTCACTTTTAGTTTTACTGTGACATTTTTCAACTTCAAGAGCAATAAGTCTACTTCTGGATGTCATTCAAACTTGATACATCTATCTTCTACACAGGCATGAGATTGTTCAGCTTTTTCTCTGATTTCAGTGTTTTTGATATTAGAAATTTGCTGAATTCAGAGTTTTTGATGTTAGAAATTCCACAATTTTCTTTTATTTTCAGCCTGTTTTGAGGTATTTTTAACAATTTTACATACTATTCCAGATTTTTCAGAGTTTTTCATGAAAGTATACTCTCATGCCTGTTTACAGGTGTAGGATCTGATCGCATTCTCATCCCCCAGGGCTCAAACGGAAGTAGTTCATATTTTTATGAAATCTTATAAATCAAAATTTCACATCAAATTTTTTTATAGCTTTGGAGTTAATGTAAATATCTATTTTCATGTTTAAATGTAACACTCTCATCCCCAGAGTTGCTTACTTTATTTTGCCTCTAAGAGTAAACAAGAAGCAACCTAAGGGTTAAACCTCACAAAATATAATTCAGGAACCAAGGTTCAGATCAAATGGCGGTAAATTATACACATGTTGAAATTTTAATTTGCAATAAAATTTATCATGGTTCCAATTGACTGTAGTTTTGTGGTTGGCAGTCATAATTACAATACATATAATGTAGCAAAGAAAAAACATGTTTTCCTTTTTTTCACATACAATAAAAAAGATTAACAAAACAAAAAGGAATAATACAAAATGTCAAAATTTAAACACCACAAGTAAATTTTGGCCTATTGTACCAACCGTTCATAAATTATGAAACAATATGAAGGCAAACTAAACTAGCAGCGGGAGTGTGAAAACACGCATCCCCTCTAGCTACTCTCGATGGGCTCTGGCTGCTAAGTAATTTCCCTGTAATGATGGTATTTTACTCAAGAAATTTCAAAGGTTTCTCTTTAACTTTCAGTGCAGAAAAGAAAGGTTAACATGCAAATATACTTAATACTGCTTGTAATATGATGGGGGACGGGTTGGCGCAGCGTTTCTTCCCTCGCCTTTCACCACTGCGGCCCAGGGTTTGTTTCCTTGTCGGACCTAGGTTTTACATTAATTTAGTTGTCGATCCATGCTCGTCCTCGCAGGTTTTCTCCGAGCACTTCGGTTTCCTCCTGCATCTAATTTCTAAAATTGAAAATTCTTTCCATTATTCTGTCTTTCACATCATGGAGGCGTCCCTTGAATTTAATGCTTAATGCACTATTGGGACTAGCCTGGCTTTCCGCCGAATGTTATAAATAAATAAATTAACTAACTTACCCATGTCTGTATGTTGCTCATCTGTTTTAGCTGCTCTGGCATATGGTATCTACAAGCAAGATCTACCAACACCAGAAGAGAAGCCTAGGAATGTTGTGTTTGTGGATTTTGGTCACTCATCGCTACAGGTCGCAGCATGTGCATTCAACAAGGGAAAGTTAAAGGTTAGTCGTAAAGGTGCAACTTACGCAAGCTTATTCAAACACCGAATATAAATGTTATAGTTAACGCTTACTGTGCCAAGAGCAGCCATTGCTGTGTTTTAGGGATGTTTTCATAATAGAATGGAGAGATATGCATCGGACACTAGAACATTATTAAAAATTAAACAAATCACAAACAGACCAGGATTTCATTTTATTAGAAAAAAATCCTGGCTGAACAGGGACTGGAACCCTGGACCTCTCGCGTGCAGGGTGAGCACTCTACCACTGAGCCTGGTTTATCTGAGAGGCAGAATAGCTCAGTGATTTATTTTATTGTTATTAATGTTCTAGTGTACGATGCATATTTCTCCATTCCTTTATCTGATTATGTATTAGAAATATGGTAGCATCGGTTCTGATCTCATATGCTAGTGTGTATCGTTATATCTTTAAGCTTTATATCCTTGTACCTATGTTCAGTTTGTTTATCTCCCAACTTTAGATATTCATAATAGCTCAAACTTTTTGTTAAATTTTATCGCACCACAGTGTCAGTTAATTAATGCCTTTGGTAAGCACCTGAATCAAATCATATCTGAAATGATCCTAAACATGCTATAGAGCCACCTACGCATCTGGGAGATTTATATCTTAACCAGACTCAAATTCCTGGATATAGCATGCACCAGTAACGGCCATCGTTTGTAGCGTTAATGATTATAGTATTGTTCTAAAGTCATGACGAATGAAAACAACCAAACTTTCCCTCTCCATGTGTTAAATTGAATAAATTGTGATTTCTAGAGCAAATACTTGTTATATTTTGAAGCCAATTTTTCAGAAAAGTTACAGAATTGTTTAACTGGCAAGGCTCAAATGATGTGCCAAGTTTTTGAGCTTTTTAACTGAAAACTGTCTTCTCATATTGGAAATCTGTGGAATTGCAAGTTTATTTACAAAACCCTTTTGGTAAAAATGTGGGTTATGGTATTGGCACATAAGCACTGTATGCACGACACGCTTTAGAAATGGTGGGTCTAGAAAAATTCCAAAAATTGTCAAAAGGGTGGGGTTCAGAGATTTCCAGTATAAAGGGTATCTTGATAAAAAGGGTGGGTTTGAAATAAAAAGGGTGGGTTGCTTACCCTGTGACTAAAATTGAAATTATGTTGAGAAGATCTGAGAATCAGAATGAGCAATCATCATAGTGATATAGAATATCATTGTCGGCATTTATGTTTTCCACATTACCTAGCCAGGCTTAATCAATGAACCAAAGTGGGATGAATTCAGTACCTCCATCAGTATGAAAAAATTATTAATAAGTTTCTAAAAAGGGTGGGTTCATAGAACTTTCAGAATAAAGGGTATTTGGATAAAAAAAGGGTGGGGCTAAAATAAAAAGGGTGGGTTTCAAACCCAACTGCATACAGTGATAAGAATACAGTCATTTTGTTTTCAAAATGGTGGCTCCCATTGTCCGTAAAATGGTGTTTTGGTAAAATGGGTGTAGCAAGGAGGGTTCAGTCAGTGAATAAGCAATAGCCAACCGCCCAGTACTGACAAGACAACCAACGGTTGAATTTTGAAGCCGCTCCTAAACAAATTGATAATGTCTTTGATTATTTCCGTAGGTGCTAGCTACAGCATCTGACAGAACGTTAGGAGGCAGAGATTTCGACCAAGTTCTAGTCGATCATTTTACAGAAGAATTTAAAGAGAAGTACAAGATTGATTGTAAGAGTAACGCCAGGGCAACTTTACGTCTACGTACAGAATGCGAGAAATTAAAGAAGCTAATGAGTGCAAATACAACTGTCATCCCAATGAATATAGAAATGATAATGGATGACAAGGATGTTACAGGTAGACTCAGAAGGTAATGTACAAGCAACAACAGGGTTTAGGCCAAGTAACAAAAATTACCAGTTGATTGTCCGGACTTTTCCAAAAAGTTAGTAGGGGGCCCGTTATTATTTGTTATTTGTTATTTTTTCCAAGATGGTCGTCATGTCCAAGATGGCCACCATAAAATATTTGAAGATGATTTTATGGTATTTTTAGGTTATTAAAGTGCAATGAGGATCTTGTCCATAAACACTTGTCAGTTCAACTTCAAAAGTTTTTTGTTGATTTTGTTTGTTTTGTGGATTAAGGATTTTGTTTTTGAGTATGAATCCCTTTGTGGAAAAGAATTAGCCGAGAGCACAGCAGGCTTAGGTGTTAAGCACTCCTAAATGTTTTCATCTCTTCAGCAAACTCTCCATTTGCAAATTCACAAATGGTGAGCTCTTGTTCTTTCACTCCATCCGTGCAAATGGAGAGTTAAAAACAATGCAGAATTAAACAATGAAGACCATTTTTGAAATATCACGATGTGCATTTAATGCATGGTTTCAAACTACATTATTTTAGATTTGGCCAATGATAACTATGCACCATCATAACCGAGATCATTGTTTAAAACAAAGGTGTTTGTTTAGGTGGCAGTACAGGCTCAGTTATGTACAAAGCCCCCTCCAAAAAAAAGGTGTGAATTTTCTATGCAAGTCTTTGAAATATTGACAGTTTTTTTGACAGGAAGGTAGAATAATGGTTTCAATTTGTTGCCGCGTATTAAAAATGTTAATCAGACACCACATTGGCATTTTGTGAAGTCCAAATAAGACATGTCATTTGGGCCAAAAAAAAAATACTCACGTTTGTTTGTCCTCTCCGACCGACTGTCAATTTCTCGGACCTTGTGCTTTACAAAGTTTTTTTTTTACCACTGTTATTTGAGAATTATTCATACAGAAATATACAAATATTCACTCAGGAAATCTTCAAATTGGAAAAAAATGACTTGAATTAACATGTAATTAATTAACCATTATAGAAGTCCTCAGAATCAGCTGTATATTGTTTTGTATGTTATGTTTATTTCTGTTTCAATTTATCCATTCTTTGAGTTGATTTTTCCTCCATGTAAAAATGAAAGAAAAATGCATACATAGTAATTATAGAAATAAAAAAGTGAATAGTAATGGTGCACAGTAATTGTGTGTGCATAGGTTACTATTGTGAAATTTCACTTGTCTCAACCATTTTGTTTTCTGCAGGGCTGATTTTGAAGACTTGGCATCAGATTTATTCAAGAGGATCGAGGTACCACTTAAGTCAATTCTTGAGCAAACTAGTAAGTATATATAGTTATGTTAGTTACTAGATTAATTGACAACAATGCCCACAAATCCAGTGTACAATTATTCAAACTTGGAATAGAGGTGTGCATGTAGCCCATTTGTTTTGTTACTAGATTAATTGACAACAATGTACCCAAACTTGAACACAGTGTACAATTATTCAAACTTAAACTTAGAATAGAGGTGTGCATGTAGCCCATTTGTTATGTTACTAGATTAATTGACAACAATACCCACAAACTTGAACCCAGTGTACAATTATTCAAACTTGAAATAGAGGTGTGCATGTAGCCCATTTGTTATATTACTAGATTAATTGACAACAATGCCCACAAACTTGAACCACCCAATGCTATTATTTGACTTTGGTACAAGCAAAATTTAGATTTTCCGATTCTGTTGCTTAGTTTAAAGCAGGGGTTCTCAACTAGTTCTTTTAAAACGCCACACAAATGATAAAATTGTATGAAAAAGTGCCAAACACACCTTTTCCACAGTTTATTTCTAATATATTTCTTTGTTTTATGAGAGAGTCAAAGCGCCATTCAGTAATAATCAAAGCGCCAAAATTGGCACGAGCGCCGCTAGTTAAGCAGCACTGGTTGAAAGTTTGATCCTTTAGGATTATTCTTGTGACATGCACAAGATTTTTGGCTAAGAATGTTTATCCTATTAATCAATTCCCAACAGAAATTGCAACTGAGATCTGACTATCTGCTAGTCAAGAACACGAAAAGAGTTGGCCATCTTTATTACTATGAGTAGAAATTAGGTCTCGACTGTAGCTGGCGCTATTATTTATTTTTATACGGTGGGTGTTTTAAAGGTGTAGGTTCCTATTTTAGGATGTGTATAATTATAATTTAATTTTTGGCTTTGACCTCTGAAATGCATTGTGCAAGGTTTCAACCTTAGCATGTGTCTTGTTTTCTCTTGAGAGGCAAAAGAAAGTATGCTACCCGGGGGATGAGGCTGTTATGTAAATACCCAAAAATTGGAAAACAGGTATACCAATTAATTTTACATTTGGTGCTAAATCTCCAAAACTATAAAGAATTTGGAGGTGAAATTTTGGATTTACAATAGAAAAATATGGGCTTTCATTTGGCGTCAAAAAATATACTACTTCTGGGTTGAGCCCTGGGGGATGAGAATGTGATCGGAACCTACACCTTTATGGTCGAACGATGTTTTCTCGTGCTTTGATAAATTCATAATAAAATCGGAATCAGAATTGGCCGATTATACACAAATAGAATTGGGAATAGGCAATTACCGATTAAGTGTAGATCAGCCCATCCTTAACTGAAACCCAAATGCGCATACAGGGATTAATTGGTGCTCTTTCTCTGTGGGTTGAGCTACGAAAATTTGGCAGTTTTGTCATGAAAGTTATTTTATTCAACTAAAAAAAAATCAATGTGATGTAGCAAAAACCTATAAAATGTTGAGAATGACAAAGTCATTGCTCAATACAGTGACATGGATCTGGAATTTCTTCCTTCTTGTCTGTGCTAAATAGTGTCGATTTCTAATTGCTATCCTATGTTTTTTACTTACCAGAGCTGAAAACAGATGATATATATGCAGTAGAAGTAATCGGTGGTATGACTAGAGTACCATCGGTGAAAGATACAATCAAGAAGGTCTTCAAGAAGGAACCTAGCACCACATTAAATCAAGATGAAGCCGTAGCCAGGGGATGCGCGCTACAGGTACGTGGATTGGTCAGTTTGGAGGAGGAAATAGGATGAAGGGGTTTCAATTTTCATCAGTTTCAAATAAAATTGA
The DNA here is from genome assembly GCA_000969725.1 of Ophiothrix spiculata. Lineage (NCBI taxonomy): Eukaryota > Metazoa > Echinodermata > Ophiuroidea > Amphilepidida > Ophiotrichidae > Ophiothrix > Ophiothrix spiculata. The sequence continues at coordinate 47,550 of JXSR01S010743.1, forward strand.
ACCTGGTTTCTATCACTAGTACTGACAATTGAATATCGGAATGCAAGAGTGACCCAAGTCCACTGGAGCAGTTTTTGAGGAAAAAACAACAACAAACCCTTCACAGTATGTCTGATGTTTAAGTTATGTCAATTTGGCTCACAGGATAGGTTAATGAATCCAATTGCCATAAGAAGCATGATTTTTCTATTGTATTTGTACTTCCAATGCTTTGCAGGGGGTCATTTTAGACAGTGGACTTTGGTCAGTCTTGCATTCATATGTCCTTTATGATTCAATTTTTATGTAAAAAGGGGGTGAGATCCATCTGGATCTAATATTTTGTGCAGTAACGCATTTGTGCTTATGCTCTGCTTGTCTGAGCCAAATTTCATTGAAAAAATCAGTCGGGAAAAACAGTATTTTCACATATTTGCTGTGGAACTTTTCCTTAAATAGGTTTTTCGACCGCCATTTTGAAATGAGACTACCGAGTTTCAATTTGTGCATGTTTTCTAAGCAATACAGACAGAACCTACACCTAACACCAATTTTCTTCCAATTTCAAAAGAAATTGTCCAATTTCAAAAGAAATTTTGGCTGAGAACATGGTTTTGACTACTTACGAGACATTCAATAAAACAACATATGTATGCAAAACTGACCCAAGTCCATGGATTTTTACAACTTTTTTATATAGGACTTTTTGGGACACCGGCGGTGCAGATACATTTTAGTCCTTCACACACATGGTAGCTGAAGTTATAAGAAAGTCTCTCCTGTGTATAAACCCATTTTTGAAAAAAAGTGGACTTGGGTCAGTTTTGCATTCTGGTATTCAATTGTTAATAGCAATAGGTGTCAATATTAAAAAATAAATTAAAATAAAATAAAAAATATGAATTAAAAAAATAAATTAAAAAATAAAAAACTTAATAATAGAAATATAGTTCTCGCTAGCTCAGTCGTTTAGTTCTCGGACTGTTAAACATAAAATATCGATCGTTCCCCATTCGAGTCCAGCTGGAGCTGAGTGTGCGAAAACTGTATAATCTATGAGGGTGTGAATTGCTCGAGCTAGGGTTGCACCAATATGTAGGCCGCAGTAAGCCCTTTTGCCCCAGGGAGTCCACATAGTGATTTAACCCGATTATTAGAACTGCTCTGTAAAGTGTGCTGAGGCCGTGTGGAATTACAAGTCAGGGGGACCGCGTTGTGCACTATAAATCACCTGCAATTTATTTATTATTTACAATGTTCCAACATCATCATTTCAAAGCAATAAGAGAAAACGTTGAAATCAATGAAGTAATGCATAGTGGGAAAACATGGAAAGAAACTATGAAGTTAACACTCTCAGGATACACTATCATTAATGGATAAATTTGTTTCAATTTTGCAGTGTGCTGTGTTATCACCCACGTTCCGTGTGCGAGAATTTAACGTGACGGATCTGACGCCATATCCTATCAATCTGTTATGGAAAGCAGGAGAAGGAGAAGATGGGTGAGTGAAGTGTTCAGGTTTTAAACTAAATTCAGATTTTTTCAGATCTATTCCTGCCCTATTTATAACATCATACATACACCCATTTGTTTTCAGGCCGTTTTGGAGAGTTATATAAGAATTCATTGCTTTTCAGACTTTTTTATTTATTTAAGAACTAAAATCTGTGAACTACTGATTCAAAATGCTGATTACAAACAGCATGGTCATGCACCAGCATTGAGCTAGTTCCATTTGGGATCATTGGGTCCTTGACAAACTGATACATCATTATGTATACTTTGTCTTAAGACCTGGAAAAAAAAATCTGCCCTGGGTGACCGTTGACTCTACTGTTTAGGATAATTGAGCACTTTGTGTTTTGGGATTAACTAAGCCCATTCATTTATCCTTAATTGCTTGCAACTTGTTTGTGTATTTTTTATACGGCATGTATAATGCAAACAATTATGTTTCTTAATATTTTATTTTTATATATTTTAATTATCTTGTGATACTGTATTGTAAAGTCATGTTTGAAAATTGCAAGTTATTCAAATAAATATTATTATTATCCCCCCCCCCACCACCTTCTTTAATTTGCCAGGCAATAGTTGGGCAATAGTAGATCTATGGTCTCCGGTCACTAAGGGTCAATATTTTCCATCATTACCGCCATGAAATATTTGTATAGCGCATATTATGTACATAACTGACACTCAGTTGTTTGAAGATCGTACACGTGTGTGAAACACACTGAGTAATGCACTATTCAAAAAACGCCTGGCCCTTGGATACCCGGGGATGGCCGGGACTTGTATTTCTTGATAGCTGGGAGGTGATCATATTTTTTGCCCAGGTGTACCGGGCATATGCCAGGACTTGTTCATAACATTTGGTGACAGAGCCTTTTCTGCATACGCTCCAAAAATATGGAATAGAATACCGGCTTACATAAAAAATATCCAATGCTATAGTACTTTCATGAAACTGTTGAAAGCCTATCTGTTTCAACAATCATATCAATAACTTTAGTGTCTGTAGCGCTTCTGAACATTTTCCTGATTTTGTGCGCTTTATTTCATTTTGTATTCGCCAGGATTGGTTTGGGAGTTTGAATAGACTTAAGCTACGACTATATAACTACATTCAAGTAATCAAATGGCTGGCAGGGGTCGGGACTTGGCCGTAATGTGGCATCCAAACATTGCCTCATATGGTTGGGTCTTGACCGGAGCATGGTCGGGGAGTTCACATTTTTAAAAAGACACCTCAAGTCACAACCATCCCTAGGTACCAGGGGCCAGGGCTTTTTTTGACAAGTGCATAACAACAACATGCACCGTATACTCATGTCCGTTGGTTTCTTGTTTCATTTGTTGCAGAGAAATGGAAGTATTTAGCAAGAATCATGCATCTCCATTCTCAAAAATGTTGACATTTTATCGTCGAGATAATTTTGAATTGATAGCCAGGTATGCTGAGCCAGATAAAGTACCATATCCAGAGGCTATAATAGGTGAGTATTCAATTATAATTCACTGAACTTTGTTACCATACTTGCTCATTCTGATTTATCATTGAAAACTGATCAAAATTAATGCAAATATATATACTTCGCACAAGAGGAAACGCGCCATGTCTTTAGATCGGCAGTGTGCCACAAAGTCTGGCGATTCTGAAGTTTCCAAAATGTACATTTTATTTCTGCATCTTTGCTCTTTCATAAAACACCTCGCTTGTGAAAATTTTGTGAAAATGGCTGAGATAGAACACTCATTGGCCCCCCAAACAATTGTTGCACTTTACGATGATTTCAAAGGTCACCATTCAGTTACTATGATGCGGTGCTATGGAAGTTGTTGTAATGAGGCGTGATATGACAGTCTCAATATTGATCACTAGTATTAGCTGGCCTATGCGACAGCAATGCAGTATAACTGTATCGTTATCTGCGTTGGTCTCTCACGCATTACCAACTTAACAGCAAAGTCAACGGCAGAAATGGGGTTCCCATGGACACAGAAGTGTCCGACTGAGTTGAGGGTTTTGCTTAATTTTTGTCATTTGTTGTCCAATAAAAGTATGCAGTTTTCTGATGTTATACTTGTAATGGTCAAAAATTGCTTGTTTATATAGTGTTTTCATTTATTAAATTTCCCTGCGTACTGCATCGTTTAACTCGAGCATAACGTGCGCAATCGTCGGTGCTTCACGAGCACTGGAATTAGGCCAATCACACGCTGTAAATATGTGCGACTTTCACGCAAACCATCGTAGCAACAAGCGTCGTTCTCCAAAACCCCCGCGAACGGAGAAATTTAATTATTAAAAATGCTATACATATACATGCAAGTCAGTATAAGTCCTTTGTTAACAGTTTTGTTGACAAAAGCACTCTTAGAATATATGCATATCACATTCCCTTACTGTTGTCGTTTGCATTACAGGTCGTTTTGTTATTAAGAATGTCAAACCGACTGCAGAGGGTGAAAGTTCAAAGGTCAAAGTCAAAGTTCGGGTTAATGGTCATGGCATATTCTCAATATCATCGGCTTCACTAGTAGAGAAGCTTCAACATGCAGAGAAGGAGGAAGGGTCAAAGGCTGAAACCGACGGCACAAATGAGGCGGAACCGATGGAAGCAGCCGACACACCAACTCCTACTGAAAATTCTGAGTCTGAGAAAGGGAAGGAAAATCAGAATTCTGAAGAGACGCCAACGGAGGGAGAGGTAATACAGAAGATTAATAAAGCTTGGCCAGATCTTATTTCTGATAATTTTCTGCAGTAAAAAGGCTTATAATAACTCGCATCCTATGCGTTTATATATCATTATGTAGCATTAACTATGTCCACCTTTATAGATACAAATTAGCAAATTTTGACTACTAGGACAGAAAAAGAAATTAATTTGTAATTGGTATGCATCCATGGTTGTCCATTGTTCTGTTATTTGCTTCAAATTGTGTGAAGTAAATTTGCCTTTTGTAGAAGAATTTCAAAGTTTTGATTAAAAGAAATTTGAGGGTGGGAAAAAACAGACAAGAATACAAAATTAATTAACAGAAGGGAATCAAATACTGTAAACGGGAATATTTTTGCAAGCAGAATTTTTTGCAAAACCAGACAATCACAACCTTTTCGCGCGTGTTAAATTAGCATTTTAAAGCTTCATTATATCGACCAGCACATAAAATGAATGTATTCGCGGGGTGTTATATTCGGGGTTAGATGTTGATTCGCGAAATTTGCAAAAATTAAACTCTCGCGAAAATAACCCCGTTTACAGTACTACGTTAGTCCAAATAGATACAGCTTGTTCCTTCCCTACCAAAAGATTTGTATGGAAGGATTGTAGCTTTGCATTTCCCAAACACAGAGAAATGGGGTTTGGTGGGAAGAAAATTTTGCTATTGTACCTTTAGAGGTTGAGGGAAGGGTTTGTGTTATTTTTTTCATGGTAAAAACTTTATTTTATGGCAAAAAATATAGTTTTTATCTTGTAAAAATTGTTAATAAATTCCAATTTTCTTCATTTGCATGTGCACCTCAAAATGACCGCATTGGAAAACAAAATTTTGAAATTATCACTTTGATTCCATATTTGGATAATACCCTTTTTAGCTGAGATCCTTAATCCACCAGGGGAGACTTGTGGTTCGCGAACCAACTTGTTTTATTTAGCCATATTAGATGGTGAATTAGTTTGTATCTGTTTTCTTTGACTGCAGCAACCTATGAACACTGATCAAGGTGATACAGAACCGCAGAGCACGGAAAATAACAAAAAGGAGGATAAGGAAAATGGAGACAAGAAAGAGGAAAATAACAAAGACGACAAGGAGCCAAAGAAGGCCAAGAAGACGGTCAAATATCATGATCTACCTATTGAATCTACTGTACACAAGTTACCTACTGAGGATCTAAACAGATACTTTGAATTAGAGGTAAGTGCTTGGAGGATTTGAAATTAGGTTTGTAAACGAACCACGGTTGAACCGTTACACGAACGCAAGGCTCGTGTTACGTAAGAAATATGCGGTAGACAAAAACACGTAACCCCTCCAAAAAAAAAGAAAAGTAAAGAATGTGAAATTAATTCTTTATTGACCTCTTTCAAGGCCCAAAATAAAAACTCCCAACAATTTACCTTAAAAACAATTAATAACTATGTAAAATCAATCATCAGTACGGTAAAAATCTTTGAAGTTTCGCACACTTTACTTCAAAGTTAGACGACCGTTGCAGATTCGTTTTAGCGACATCACACATCGGAAACTGCGCAGTCAAAGGTCAGTCAAAATGGAAGTTGTAAGCAGATCAGGCAGAAAACTAAACAAAATAAAAGTCTTATTTGATGTTTAGTCGGAAGTTTTAAACACTGCAAAATGGCAACAATCTGGACATATTTCTCAGTTTTGAAATTAGGCTTGCAACACTTATTTTGCAGCTCACATTTGGCCTTGTTATTCATAAGATCGGTAAATACATCCCCATTGACTTTACATACAAAATGGCCTGTCATTAAACACCATTTTCTCGACTTAAAAGCGACTGGTTACTATGTGCTTGGTCTCGATTTGAAAGATAATGGACATATGTCTTCTACAAAATGGACAAAAATATATGGTCAAAGCAAAGTTTTCGAGAAATGGCGCATCAAAGTCATGCTTCATTTTGAGTGTGCCAATGCCCATTGAGAATATTTTGTCACTCACAAGAAACTCTGTATTCTCCAAAATTTCTTCAAAAATGGTACAAACAAAATCTTTTCATTATGAATAATTTAATAACAGTCCAATTAGCAGGATTATTTTCTACATATTCTGGAATTTATTGTAGGCAATAAGGGTCACATTCTGCCTGTCAACAGGTATTCTTAACGTAGCAGACGATGCTACACAATTTATTTACTGATGTGGTACCAGAAATACTTGTGCAACCTGTTGAATAGTCTCATTGCAATTCAGCACTTCCATGGAGTATTAGCCAATTTTTTCCAAAGAATGAATTGCTGATACTGGCTTACCAATCACATATGTGACCCGTCATATCGAACGGTACCTTAAGGATCCCAAAATGAAAATTGATTATTTTGGTCCCATCTGAAAGATTATATATGTTTGATTGTAAAGTTACATCCAAATTGGTAACTATATTTCTGAGAAAATCAAGTTTTAAAGTTTCTGTACTGGTAAAACTTGAATGGAGAAAGGATTTTTATCTCTGGTTTTTTAAATATATTTGTCTTATGTTTTGGATGTTGGAACCTGATTAATATGATAGAATACACTTCAAAGGTAATTTTTCTGATGAAATTAGGAATTCGACATTAGACGTGATTTTTGACTATACTCAGCTTCAATATCTCGTAATTTACTATTCCGACCTTACAGGTGTGTGTTCTGATCACTTTCATTCACAAAATCAAATTGGAGATTTTAATACCAAATGAAAGCACATATTTTTCTCATAACCCCTGTAAATTTTTACACCCATATCATGTTTCGTTGAAGAGATATGGTCAAAATAGTGCTGAATTAAGGGATTTTTTTGTTAACAAGAATAAAAATCCTATAGGTTTCTATGGGTCACTCTCAGACACATTTTTGCCTACAGCATCAATTTGGCTCAAGGTATACCAATGAAACTTTTACAATTGCTTTATGTAGATGAAAACCTTTTATTCAAAGATGGAAAAAAGTATATGTTAATTTTTTCACCAGATCGGAATACCTACCTTTAAGGTACCTTTCGATATGACGGGTCACATATTCACAATTCTTGAGACCAGCAGGCTGGTTACTTGTTGACATGAATTCTATCAACCTGTTCTTGATTTCTCTCATTTCTTTGCAGCACAAGATGATTGCCCAAGATCGTTTGGAGAAAGAGAAGAGCGACGCCAAAAACTCCGTGGAAGAATACGTATATGAAATGAGGGAAAAGGTGTATGCACTTTATGAAGAATTTATCTCAGAAGATGTTAGTATTTTTATTTTTCTTGCTGTCACATTCTTAGATATAAGGGGTTAATTTAAAACCAAACAGGTGGTTTACCATCCAGAAATAGCACACTGAGTGGTTGCTATGGTTGAGATGATAACAGCTGAGAAGAAGCTGCGGTTCGGGGCATGCAATTGTTGATTGAGTTTTCAGGCACCGATTCCATGATCACACCACTAATTATTATTATATATTGTATTAATAAATTTAAGCGTGTTGAAAGCCTATAACATTAATTCAAATAGTTTCAACCATCTAGAGAAAAACCTGTAGATAGTTCTTTTGAAAAGACTATTTACAGGTTTTGAAAGACTATTTACGGGTTTTCTGCGTAATTTATAATCTCGTCACTTTCACGCACGGACTTACGCGCGTAACAAACTTAGACACACAAGCTAATACGCGCATTAAACCATTTATTGCACTCATGGTATTACCATTTTGTTAGTGCCTTTTTTGATTAAATTAGGCCATTAGGCACATAAAAATTACATTATTTAAAAATTTATTAATACAGTATATAAAACAAATATATACTGACATTTTTCAGATCTCTGGATTAAAATTATGGTCCTTCAGTGACTAAAATTTAGCTATTTTAGTCACTTCATGCCCATAGTTTTAACCAGAGATCTTCAAGTCAGTATATATTTGTATATTATAGACCTTGTCAAAACCCTTAGGGCGCTTAATCATGAGTACTATTACATACCAACCACAGCAGTCAAAGTATCAGTTAATTTCCTGAGTTTTGCATGGTTTCCCACAATGCAATTAGCAGTTCTCTGCATTAGGCAATAGAACAGTTTTGTATGTCCCATAATGCATCTTGAAAGTACCGTAAACGCTCAGTTGACCATATTATTACTTTCTGCACAAATGACGTAATGCGCACAATGTGGTAATATGGTAGTTTGCGCAGAAATTCCTGTATTTGCGTTACTTTCAAGATGCATTATGGGACATACGAATTTGGTGTATTTCAAGTACGATCATCGTCGGCACCACATGGAATTTAACTCAAGATCACCCACAATCTAAATCTCTACTGCATAAATACAAAATAAATTTTAACTCGTTTAGTTGAGCATTTTTCCATACTTTCACAGTAAGAAATATATTGACTCTTCTAAACTTGTTGTTAATGTTGCAGGACCGTAGTACATTTATCAAGCTTCTAGACGACACTGAGAATTGGTTATATGAAGATGGCGAAGATGAGTCCAAGGGTTGCTATGTCAACAAACTGGCAGAGCTAAAGGTAAGCCTGAATGTCTATACCAGGGATTCTCAACTAGCGGCACGTGTCGAATTTGGTGCTTGACAAACACTGATTGGCACTTTGACACTCTCTAAAAACGAAGAAATGTATTACAAATACACTGAGATGAGAAATAGGCAAGTTTGGCGCTTCCCCTACAATTTCCTCATTTTTGTGGCGCATTGTCAGGACTAGTTGAGAACCCCTGGTCTATACTAATCAGATGTAAAAAGTTGCACTTAATGTATTTGAGAATATCACCTTGTTAATTTGAAATAAAAGATAGGTTTCACTAAATAATATCAGACGCATTAATTGCTTAGGAAATAGAGGCAAGCTGAAAATGTCAGCAATCCCCATGAAACCTTTTTGTTTCCTCTTCAAATTTGTCATGATTTATAATCATGGGTGTGAGAATTCAACATTTCTGCTGATTTTAGCGGTTTTTATGCCCTCAAAATAATTGTAATTTCAGCTTATTTTGGGCATTTTGTCTCTATTTGATCAGCAAAATCTCACGCTTCTGTTTATTAAACCGTATTCTAAATTAGCTCTGGTAACTTCATATTGGGATTAAGGTATACATTCACTTTCACAAAAATGTATATGATGTAATGTTCAGGGTTCGTACGGTCCTTGAGAGTCCTTGAAAATCCTTGAATTTGAAAACACCTTTTCAAGGCCTTGAAAGTCCTGGAAATTTGCACAGAGTCCTTGAAAGTCCTTGAAAATTGATAATTTATGGCTAACTGATCCCAAATTCAGCGAGTGGATTAATGTCGGCAGGAACAAGAGATCAGCATACTGCAAATTATGCTGTGGTAAGTCCTTGAAAATCATGCTTTTGGACCTTGAAAGTCATTGAAAAGTCCTTGAATTTTAAAGGCTCCAAGGTGTACGAACCCTGAATGTTCCTAATATTTTATAATGTTAGTGGCTAAAGACGCCCGTAATGAGTAATAAATCTTGACTACTTTGCTCCGAGTCAATCTTGTGAACCTGTGTTTCAGGGGTAGAGTCCTTGCCTGGAGCACAAGAGATTCAGGGTTCAAATCCCAACATATTTTGATATTCACTTTCAATTGAAGTTTGTCAATCTATACAAATATTATTTAAAAAAATGTATAAACAAAAAATCAACCTCTATATGCTGAACCATATATTAGCCTGATTATACTCACATAACTTGAGCAGTTAATTTGTTGTAAGCATTTGTCCGCAAGTTTTATTATTACCTTTTCAGAGCTCTTTTAACTTATATTTTGCATTCAAAGTTGAATATATTGCGTGTTTGTTGAGATCTACATATATGCCAGTGAATCATTTTGAAAAATTGATAGTTAGTATTTACAATTGAAATTTCCCTTCTGTGTCAAAAGAGACTTCACACATCAGACCAGTGTTCCTTCTAAGGCTGTATGGTGCTGCAGGGTGCACTACACTAAATAACTAGCACTCGTAATCTGGCATTTCTAAAATCGGCAAAATTGACTGCCCTCTCCTAAATGAGGACCTCAAAACATATGGAAGGGCAATATGTTTGGTCAATATTTTGTTCTAATTATAGAATTTGGTTTATTTAAAGATGCTCTGATGCCATTTTTGATCTCCAGATTACTTTGGTAAAATTTAAAGGGTTTTCCTTAATTTGCGTCTGATTCTGGTAATACCAAATTCGCCTGTCAGTGATAGGGGGCCTTATTACTTAAGCGTCCAGTATCTGGAAAATTTTGCCTTGATGGTGTACTTTTATAATCATTTTGTGTTAGAAGAGATAATAATCAGTTGAGAAAAGGCAGTGTTGAAGCAACCAGTTGCTTTATTATTGAGTTTTCTGGTGTTTTTAGGAATCCATTTTGTACAGTAAGTCAATGGGAAGCTATTTCGTGGTGTTGCGCCACCATTGGCACAGATGCTGGAAAATTGGCTCTAACAGGTATTGGAGAAAGTGTGAGAGAGATACTTTTTCTTGCTTTTTAGCCAATTTTCAGCTCAGCTAGTGATTTTGGTGCAAGCACCCCCTCAACTGTTGTCAAATTGGTGCAAGCTCAAAAACTTTAGAGGGAACACAGCTTCAGACTACTCAACTTCACATCTACGCTGGGCTCCTACGTCTTATCTAAATTAAGATGCAGGTAACCGCTAATTAAAGGTGCAATTCATGATTTTGGTGTGACAAAAACCTCGCCTCTTTTCGAGCTAAATAAAAAGAAGAGTTCACTATAAATATACACTGAAAATTTTACTTGTTTCCGACCATTCTTTTCCAAGTTACAAGCTTTTCAGCATTTTGAAATCCCCATAGGCTACTGTGTTGTAATTACTGTCGGGCCCCGACAATAATTAGAAAATAACACATTTTCTCACTTTTCTCAAAAATGCAAGAACATATGAAAGGATAGTTTGGGAATCGTAACATACATCAGTTGAGGTTTCTTATAAGCTAAAAAAAAATCAATTTTGATGGAGGTGACCTTGAGGGTGAAAAGTGGATCATAAATTATCCCTTTAAAACACATAATGCGTCAAATACCTAACATGTGTGACGCATTGGTGATTACGGGAATTTCTTGTAACGCATAGTAAAAGCGTGGTGCGTCAGTGCAGAGGTCGCTCATGTAAGCATCAACATTTTGTCAACTCTTTACCAAAGCCGCCTACTCGCAAACGATTGCTGTGTAGTTATTAGGGCGAGTGAGCAGCCAAAGTGAGTAATTCTACTGGTCAAAATTTTGACTAATTATGATCAGCGGTTACCTGCAATAGTGAGCAGTCTGAGTCATATAGTGAAGTGCCGACATTGAGGGTACCAGCGCACTTTGTATCTTATAAAAGATGTTTGTTACAAAGATTTACACTGATGGCAGACAAGCACCTCTCTCACAAACAGAGATTAAATGCAATTCACTTTATTATAATATTTATTTTCCTTTAGAAAATTGGTCAGCCAGTTGTAGACAGACACAGGGAATCTAAGGAAAGGCCGCAGGCATTTGATGATCTAGGCAGGGCTATCATGCTATACCAGAAGGTGGTGGACGCTTATGAACAAGGGGTAAGTGTGCTACACAAACTGTATTTTCACTTTGTTAACATGTATATAATTTGAATTATTATGGAAGATTCACATTCAGTCAAATTGCATGCACAAATTTACAAACTGGATATGGCCAAAAATATTATTTGTTTGTCCATTAAGGCTCTTGGAAAAAGTAGGGTCGGTAGGTAGGTAGGTAGGTTTTTTTTTTGATGTACTTGAAACTTAATATTCAAAATTGAAATAGAAATAAATTGACAGCATATGGCAATTCATGTCATGTTTTTCCGATTTGAAGACTTCTCACTCAGTGAATATTTG
>JXSR01S010745.1:12086-24745 GCA_000969725.1 Ophiothrix spiculata
ATAGGTTTGCCTTGCTTACTTGTTGACAACAACAACAAACATTTGTTTCAATGCTTCTTTCTCGGAAGTTGCTCAACATTTATATGTCTGTTTGTTCAAAATTTCATGATCAAGAACTACAAACATCAAAATACTTGATCAGAATATATAGTTCCGTGCCGTGTGCGGCCCGGAACGAAAAAGCCTGTGTAGTAAATCAAATGCAATTAAAGGACCTGATATTTCGACTTTAGTAAAGTTTAAATCATAGGGGGAAAATCACTTTTTTGCCTATGATTAAAACTTTGCTGAAGTTGAAATATTGGACCTTTTAATTATATTCAATTAAAAAAAGATACAAAATCTTATTACTTGTGTAGAATAAGTAAGGCCAAAAAAAGGTATGTCTCAAAAAACCGCGCGCATTGCTATGTGAAAATAAATTTAGCACGTAGAGCTACGCACTGGCCCTCTTTTTTTTTCCCTCGAGAGCAATCCAGCGATCGACTGCCATCCGAGTTGCTGTCATTTGTTGTTGTAATTTTACCTTGAATTTTACGTTATATTTCAACTGTCAAGACTTCCCATAACGGTAGTTAAAACGGGCGGGATCATACTTAGAAACTGGGCACTTTGTATTTACCGTGTTTTTTCTGTTACGGAACATGGTACGCTTTGCATGAAAGTGATCTTGATTGACCGGTATGCGACCGAAGGCAAATGATTCGTGGCAGCTTCGTTTTAATGAAATTGGTACCCAGTGTTTTGAGTGCCAGCGAAAAATAAACAGTTGTAAAGTAAATTTTCTGGCCAAGTTTCTGTAGTTTGATGTTGTCACAGTTTTTCTTTTTTAACGGGAATATCTCGGTCAATATTTTTTGATTAATGTTATCATGGAAATTGATTGAAAATCATAAATACAGTTCTCTTTTACTTTCCATTTTACAAATCATCAAAATTCGTCAATATTTATGTGAACGATGAATCTAATATTTGTTGATCGATAAGTATTTAAAATTCACCCACCACGAGTTAGTATGGCTCAATCGGTTTGCTCTGGGTTTGCTCTGATCAAGGGGTATGCTTATACAAGATATGGAGTGATCGAATCCCGCTCCTAGCATAATAATGAAAGACTTTTTAATGAAGACAATTTAATTATTAAATTTTACGGGAACCTGTAAAAATCATAGTAAAACGTTGGCAATAGAATTGCCAAGTATTTTCCCGTAAAATTTGCGAAAAATATTTTTTTCTGTACATAATAGAAATGAACAGGTCAATGTGGAAAAAACAATAAAATGTTTGACCCCACCCAACCCAACACACCCACCCTTATACAAAATGCTTAAGTGACAACAGAAACATCCTCTTTTCTCTTAACCAGCTAATTTCCTATCAAGTGTCAATTAAAGTACCAATGGGATATTTTCAATTTAATTCAATAACATTTACAGCTGATTGTTGATGACTCCATGCCCCTATTATAATAGCTGAGCCTTATCCTTCAAGTCAATGAAAAAGTTTCAAACGGTAATTTCCTCACAAACTATGCCAATCGATTTAAAAAAAAAAGGATATCCAATATTTTAAATATTCATTTCCTAATTTACAGAATCTCTAGTCACTTTCATAATTTTCTTAATGTAATGATCCCAAAGAACAAGATTTAGTATTATTTTACCAGCTGCATAGATCTTAGGGGACTAGCCTAGATTCTATTAAGAATTAAACAATTTTTGAAATATTAATCTAAAGACTTGAAAAATGTATGGAATCAAGAGAACCTAAAAACTCCACAAAGAAATTCCTAATATTGAGTAAATTTAATTATCTTTCATTGTCATTTTTCAAAATTCAAAATGATTTTTTGGCTTTTACCGGCTATAGTTATTATGCTCAGATACAAAAACTACCTTCTCCATTAGCGTGTCCAGGAGGGGGGCTTTGGGTGCTGAAGCCCCCCACACTTTGTTAAAATTTATGCAAAATCAGCCGATTTTGGATGTTTTTAGGCTCATACTGAAAGTCCCTCCAAGCCCCCCGCAGGAAAATATCCTGGACACGCCGGTGTTCTCTGTAATAAATTTGTTTGCTTTTTCAATGACTTTTTGAAGGGACTGGTCTAGATTCTTCCTGCTACTTTTCTAGATTCTTATTTTTTTTATATGAATTGACAGGACAAGTTTGTAGTGATATAAGCTACCAGTAGTTTTCCATGAATTCGTGGAATACTGGAGAAATTACAATTCTTTAGCAACTTAATTTTTTCTCCAGAGAAAATAGAGTGTGCAAACAGTTTCTTGTTTCAAATATGATATCTTGTTTCTTCACCTGTGACGGGCAAGCAAATTGTTTTTGATTCCATTGTTTTTCTTTTGCTCTAGAAGGTTTGTTTGTTCTTTTAACTGGCCAATCCATCTGAGGTACAAATTAAGGATAAAGTCACACCACATCACAGAATGATATATTGCAATTCAATTCTCTCAATTTGAGGCATTCTGTATGGATATTTTTCCTTTTTTTTTACATTTTAAAGCTTTATTTAGAACCTTTCCAAATCTTTTAATCTTACATGGGATCTAGGCTAGCCCCTTTAAATACAGTTTGAACAAGAACCGGAAGTTGATTTTTACACCAACCATCAAAAACATTTGAAAATCAGTTGGTGTAAACAATATGAACACAAAATCTAGGCTAGTCCCTTAATACAGCATATAACCATTCTTGAAAAAATTGAACAATCTAATCAATGATTTAACTCACAAATAGATCCTGATTAAGAACAGGTCATGCCTTCTTGAAAACCAATCAGTTATTAGATTAGATGGATCAAGATTGCACAGGAAAACCCATTGGATCGCTTCCCATTCAATTACGCACGCTATAAGAAACGTACATGAATTATAAATACGGAGCTTCATCTAATTAGACGAGCAGTGTTTTAACTTTGACGCTAGATTTAGAAGTGTATAACCTAAACAAATCAATTGAGATTCAAAAAATACAAGGACAAATTTTAGTATAAATCTTGAATTGTGGGCTATATAGATACTTCATCATTTTTGTAGGCAGACATTTTCATTCAGAATTTTTCTCATGTTGTATGATTTTTACCATGGTGTAATTTGTCACTCGGAATAAGCGTTTATTCTATTGTAATTTTTTTTACCATTGTGTAAAACATAACCTTCATCCCTAGGATGGATTAGCTAATCATGAAAATATCAAGCTGATAGAAATCAATATTAAGCAATTATAGAAAATAGTACCCATATGTAAGAACTTGCAAATGTGCAGTGAGGAGAAATATTGGGCTCTCTCATTATAGATTTGCATGATGGTAAAAATTTAGAATGAAAATGTTCATTTAGAATTAGCATTGCATTATCATTCAAAATCAACACAACATATAAAATTGTGAGGTTTTGGCTGCAGAATGTACGATCTTTTTAGAAGTAATCTGTGGACACCATTTTGAATATGTTCATGCAAGCGAAATCATTGGAGGTTCATGTAAAATCTAGAGAATCTACTCCTGTTGTATGACAAAAATTGTGGTATTCCGGCATGTGTAAAAAGGCAAAAGCTTGCAGCGAAACATTACATTCCTCCATCTGCTCATGAAAAAGGACCATAGCCTTAAAAAGACAACAAATGACATAAAACAATTAACATCCTAAATTGTATGATTGTTAATTTTGATACAAAACGAAACAAATTGCATTGAATATCTTTTTTATTAAAGCATTGTAACAACTACAATTTGCTCTTAAACTCAAATTCGAATTTCAAAAATAAATATACCAACTTGCACTTCCAAGATAGCAAAAGAGAAATAAAATAAACTATAATGCTAGGAAACTGGCACATAGATTGTGACAGTGCAAAGATCACTGTCTAGATGAAAGAGGCTTCTAAAAAATTTGACAAAGCTGCCAAATACAGCTCAATGCCAAGAAGACAACAAAACTGAAAATATTTCTACAAGTAGATCTTTTGGTGGCTACATCAAGTGAGCAACTCTGTGGTGAAACAAGTGAGTATAAAAGCAATATTCAGGGAAGAAACACTATGGCTAAAAATGAACCTTTTTATGCATTTCTGGCTGCTGTATGCTTACATCTAGTGAAACTCTGTTGATCCAAAGACCCTAGGATCTATGGTTGATCCAGCACAAAATAACCTTTGCAAGCAAAGCATGCTTATATTAATAACTTCTTGAGTCCATGCCAAGCTTGTGTCTCAGGTATGTAAATAAACAAATATCCTCAGCATATTCACATGAGATAGTCAAGCTGTTTGGAAAGTTTCCAACAGGTAGGGGGAGTAAGTAGTGATCCTAAAAATAATCTTGACTTACCTAAAATAAAAAGTGACAAATCACCACAATCTTTAGTGTTATTCCTAATAAGCTTTAATAAATCCAAAGTGACAGATCTGTAATGGGACTCAGTCAGAACACCTCACTAGCATGTGCAGTCTGGAGAACAGCCGAGTGCTGTCTTGTGATAAGTCAATGATCTTCTATTTGAATGATCAGACAGACTTTACAAGCCAAGTGTGCACACTGCGTAAACACAAGAGACGTAGAGGTGGTGTCTTTAGCGCCATCACTAAATATCCAGCAACTTCCTGGTATGCTTTGTACCATCATATGTATTTCTACCCGAGTAAGTCTCATTTTTTTGATCAGCTGGTACTTTTTTCTGGTATATTATCTGAGATTTGAAGATTACCACAGACAACTGTAGTATTCACCTTCCATTAATTAATCACCTGACTCTGTTCTGTTAATTGATCAGTCTGTCGGAAGGTGGCAATATTTCGCCTTCTTCTCTCCGATGTATATTCATATATTTTTGCAGTATCGCTATCTGGGCGGTGGGTATGAATATTCATAAGGTGGAGTACAAGATCTTAAAATTGAATTAAATCTCTGAAAAAAGTCTGAATTTCAGACAATTTTACGCAGAGCAGATAAAAGAAAGTCTTAAAAACATTTTTTCAATTTTAAAAAGTGTGAATATTTAAACTGTATGTCCAATAACGAGACATTTGTCAGAGTCTTTATTTTGAACAAGAGCGATGAAATTGGGTCTCAAAATTTAAGCTAAAATTAATACTTACCAGTATAATATATTTTAACTGTACCGCTGAAAACAAAGATTGAACCTTTAAGTGTTAATTCAACTCAAAATCTTACGATAAATATTGATAAAACAGATTTGATGTAGTATGTTTGCTCTTGTGTGTCAAATCACAGTGAAATTGTCGTGAAATTTGACCATATAATGATCAATGCGCATGCGTAATGCAACGTAAACAACAGCTTTGAATGCGTGGGATATAGTTAATAAATGCCGATAGCTCACACAAGCTAGTTTCTTGGCTAAGCGGTTATAACATAAGTTTCTTATGCAGGAGATCGCGGGTTCGATTCCCGTCATAGTCGTTTTGTAAATTTCTACATTTTTTGTTGTTGTGGCGTGTTGATTTTTCTTCAACTATTCACTGTCAGGAATAAAATTCACAAATTTTTGACATAATTTATATAAAAGAACCCAAAAGGCTACTTCTCAGTCAAAAAAACACATGTCAGGTTCATTAATTTTCACACGAAATGTAATATATTTCAGCACAGCGAGGGCCAAGCCATTCAAAGCGCAAGGTCCGAGCTACATGCGCGCTGCTGGTATCAGATTCGTGACCCGTTGTGACAAAGGTGCTGGTTGTCGAAATCTTGGTTCCTTGTTATCGCAATACAAATTGCGGGCAAGTATGAAGAGCCGATATTAGGTACCTTTCATACACCACATCAGCGTATTTATTTCTCCTTGTTTTATCTTCAGTTTTAAAGTCTTATAGGCAAAATATATTTTCCAAATTTCATCAATCTGAGTTTTTATATTTTTGCTAGTGGAATCGACCAAACTGATGTCTTTTTATCTTCTAAAACAAGATTGATATAGGGGTTGAAATTTGTATGTCTAAAAAGGCTCAAAATTGTTGATTTTTATAGAAAATACCATATAATGCATCATTTTTTACCAATAGCAAAAAATTCACTCACATTTTAAAGGAAAAACTCCAAATTATCATACCCACGTTCCCAATTTGCATTTGCTTTCTCCTTGTTCAAATAACAGGGGTTCAAAGTCAGCTTTATTGGCAGGTCACGTTAATAAAAAAAATCTTGCAACCAAAATTTTGTAATATTGATCGCGAGATCTGGAATACACATTGCTCATTATAAGCTCATTTGCATAGGACCATATATACACTGTGATTCTTCATATGAACATGATCCAAAAAATGATAGTTTATTACACCTTACTCATCTGTTAAAGCAATGTTATCAGATTTGGTTCTAAAAACAGATTTGAGTCAAAACATGCAGTTTTAAATGATGAATTATGACCAACTAAGGGCATCCAGATCCATACATACTTTTCTCCAAACTGGTCATTTTCTGAAATACACCATGCGCTTTCCTATACTACTACATGTGGAATTTAATTTAAAAATTCATGATTCCAAATTTAAAGGGGTATTGCACAAGTGTACTTACCATCAAGCCTTTTCTTCCGCTCCCCAAGATGCTCTTTTCGAGATTACTTTAGTTCCAAAGACCCCATTTTCAAAGAAAATGACTCAAAAAACTGTGTTTCATTATGTTTTCAAGCTAATTTTGAGCGATTTCAGCTCAAATAGTCGTATTTTTATGGGAAAAAGCAATTCCTGAGACCTCAATTTGGGAAAAATCAGTTCCATATACCCTATTTTTGCCGGACCAAAAATCAATTCCACAAGACCCTATGTTGGATATAACAGATCTCACATACCTATCTAAAAAAGATTTGAGTATCCCCCCCTGGGGCATCAATATCTACCAAAAACAAATCCGTCAAAAAATCAAATCAAATCAAAAGTAAGGGTGATAGGTAGGTCACTAGGGGTACTTTGTTGGTAGATCTTATAGTATTGCTTGAATGCCAGACACAATATCTATTTCAATATACCTGATATCATTAATTGTGACCATTTAAAACAAAAGGAGCTTCATAATTTGGAAAAATATTTTCAAATTTTTAAGAAAGCAATTAATTGTACACACAAAATAAGATAAATTATTCAAGCATGCATATTCTTTGGACTTTAGTGAGTATTGGAAAAATCCTCTTCGATTGTTGTACAAGCTTATAATGTCCCTGCAGGACAAGGAACTGCAACAATACAGGACTGCCCGTCGTCTGCAGTATGGGGGAAAAATTGCATCAGAAGTGTATAAACAATTAAAGGTGTAGGTTCAAATCACATTCTCATCCCCCAGGGCTCAATCAGAAGTAGTATATTTTTTGATGCCAAATGAAAGCTCAAGTTTTTCTGATTATAAATCCAAAATTTCACATCAAAATACTTTATAGTGTTGGAGATATAGCATAAAATGTAAAATTAATTGGTATGTCTATTTTGCACATCTTTTAGCTTCTTTTGTATTTACATAACAGCCTCATCCTCAGGGTTGCATACTTTCTTTTGCCTCTCAGGTGAAAAAAGACAACTTGGACATTTTTAGTAAGACAGACAATTGTTTGTGCTTTGAATTTCTCATTCTCCATAGAATGAGAAATTCAGTGATAGTGTTTCTAGAAATACATTACAAAATTCTTAAAAGTTACTTTTCTTTGTTATTAACACTATATTTTAGTAAACAGAACTTGTTGTTAAAAAATTGCATTTAACCTTCCTAAAGAATAATTTTCACTTTAAATCAACAGCAGTACATTTGGAATCTCAAATTTAAGGAAAATAGAAACACTGCTGACAGAACCCTAAGAAATGAATTTGGCTGCAAATTGTCTTTTTAGAGCAAGTGATATGATTTTGTTTGTTTATTTTGTTTGTAGGAAGCTCTTTCTTTGATTGAAATAAGTTTTCACAATTTTTCATACCCAAGTGAATCATGGCTTATGCCTTTAAAGTCTAATTATGCCAATGCATTCAAAATATATCCAAAGAAGTAATAAAACCTGGTTAGAAGAGAATATAGTGCTTTTGTCACAGAAGGAGTTACCCTGAATAAAGAAAGCTTAACAAAATTCATAAAATAATATAGATCTTCATCTACATCTGTTGCTCTAGAAAATTTATCAGCATCCTGCTCAACTTTTGGTAGCTACATTTCTCGATTTGAGTTTTGTTCTTTATCTCTTACAATGTGGTCAGCTAAGGCTTGTTTGAATAGCATGATATTTAGAAGACGGACAGTGGACTTTGACAAATTGTTCGATATGGTAGATGATGAAAATTGGCATTGGATGATAATAAGAATACTGGCATGATTTATGATGGCTCCTGGGGCTGATTTCACTAACATTTAGAAATGATTGCTAACTCCCGTTATGATCACCAACTCCAAAATGATCATTAATCTTTCAAAATACTCGCTATTCAGCGATCATTTTTGGAGTAAGCGATCAAAACGGGCTTAGCGACCATTACTAAATGTTAGTGAAATCAGCCGCTGGTTTGACGCTGACACATATTTTTAACAAGTTTAGCAAACACTGAATAATTTCTTGCATTTTAAGGCTTTCAAGTTAAATGAACATTGTGAGAAATGTGCTTTATCAAATATGGAAACTCATTATTGTACACATGGAAATGGCAGCATCTTGACATTCCAAGTAAAAGGTTGTGGTGTTGCACTGAGGAATTCTATAGGAAACAGTTATAGTGTTCTCTCAATTTCCTATCAAAAATCCTTGCTATTATTTCCCATTTCAAAGTATTAATTCCATTTCAAAGGACGTAGATCAATCATCTGGGATTTAAATGTCAATGCAAATGTTTTGATGTACAGACAATTTGATGTACAGATAAACTCTAAGAAATGACAAAAAAAGGAGTTGGTGGAATTTTCGCAGAATGCGTGGGGTAGAATACCTGTAGTAGACATACCCTAGAAATCTCTTATTCACTGCCTGGATACATTGCTCTTGGTTATTCAAGATTGCACCCAATAGAACTGTATATTACCATTAGGCCAAGAGAAAAAAATTGTTGTGTTTCCCGCAAGTGGAATTCCTGAAAAAATGAGTCGATCGGTCGGAAAATAATTTTTTTTTTAAATATTTTTTTGAAAAGCACCTAAATTATGAAATTTGGGTGCATTTTCCACTGTTTTCAAAATATTTTCTCAAAAAACACCCAATCTGAGCAAAATTGGGTGCTTTCCCAAACTTTTTTTTTTAATAAGGTCGGTCGCTGAGGGCAACACAACAAATTTTTTGTTTGGCCTTATGGTAGAATGTCAAGGGATGACAAAAGCACACCATTCTATGAGCACAATTTCCTTTGATCAGGGCTTCCTAAATGGCAGCAGACAGATCCGCCGACAATCAAGGGTTGAAAGCCACAAGGCTGTGTATCTGCAAGGCAACAACCCCTACATCAAAAGATTTTAAGACCTAATGGGTCTTTCCAGATGAATGATCTTATACACATGTGTAATAGAACATTCACCAGGCTTTAGCACCTTAAGGTCTGAAACCGTTTGTTCTAGGGATTGTTGCCAGTACAAATACGGCCTTGTGGCTCTCAACCCTGGAAATGAAATGTTAATTGGCCCATGTTGCAAGGCATAGACAAGCAAGAAGTGTTTGGCCCTCTGCCTCCATGTAGTTACATGAATCAGGGGCTGTATTCATAGCACTCCCTTTACTAAAAGTTTTATCCTTACTTTCTTTTTGATTCACCTAAATTTGAAGTTAAATTTTCTGCTATATTGCAGTGCACTATTTTCATTCTTTTAAACTTTAATTCTAAGTGCAAAAAGTCCAACTTTATTTTGTAGAAATTCAATGCATACAAACTTAGCATTAGGATAAGCTTAGTAAAAAAATCAATGTTATGAATAAAATATAAAATATAAGAACTCTTATTAAATGCAAGAAAATACTGAACGGGAAACAATAAATAATGGCCGGTTCAAGCTTGACCAAGTTTCCCCAAGCACTGTTGCATTTCCATTTTAAACTTGCAGCTGGAATTTTTGTATAACATTGCAATAAGTAGCAAATTTGGGAAGCTGTATTTAGTCACCTGTAACTTTTATTTACTGATCCATTTCTTTCACATCTGTCTTGTGTTTGGACCATTAGCATAAGTCAGTCCAAGGAGTGGGGGCGGGAGTAAGTGGGTATTCTGACTGGGTAACCAACCGCGTTACCAAAAAGGTGAGACTTGCATTATAGGGTATCAAAATCGACCTGTTACTCTGCAAGTCTCACATAGGGTATCACATCTGCCTTTTAAGTCCCTGATAGGGTATCAAACTTAAAGAAAGAATTGTTAAATTAATGACGACGGTACCTTCAATTGCCAATAAAAGTTTTTCAAATACCTAGAAACACTTCTTAAAAGTGTTCAAATGGTATATAGTTACATTTTACCTATGATTTCTTGAATAAGTATTTCGTCACATTTGCGGAGTCTCAGATCGGGTATTTATTTGAATAGGTATTGTCTCGGATAGGGTATCCATTCCATTCGAACAGATATGGTAGATTTATGGTCTCAGATAGGCATCATTTCACTCATTTTTGCAAATGTTTGGTCTAACATAGGGGTCACCTTTGGAACTTGCAGAACTCGAGTGGTTACCAAGACACAAATATCAGTTACCCCCCTCCCCCTGGGAAAGTCAGCAACATTCATAGCAATCTATCTTCTTTCAGAAAATTGTCTTACTGCTTATTTACCAATGATTTATGTGATCAAAAATGGTATATAGTAAAAACAACATAAAGTTAAGGAATATGACTATCTAAAACCGTTTTCAAGTTTTGTTGAAAAAATTCAAAAATTGTTTTGCCACTGAAAAATGGATAAAAAGGACATACATGCGTTCCTATACTAATACATGTGGAATTAAATTTGGGATAATTGCCATAACAGAAAAAGTAAGCATATTTAAGCGGGTATTAATTAATATTTGGAGGGTATTAATATCTACCTAAAACAAACCCGATAAGCTAAAAAAATCAAAAGTCATGGGTGACAGGGGGCGCTTCATTTTTAACACTTTATAGTATTGCTTTAAATATAGCAACTATTTACTATAACAATTATCTAACAATGTATAAACAAGTCAACTACAAGGTCAAATGTGACAATATGATTAGGATATTGACATGGAAATGCTATTTTAGTGATGTGAAAGCATTTTCAGAAATGTGTATGCATTTATACTGTATAAATATATTTAACAGAAGGGAGCTCATGGAGTTGGGATGTTCTTAATTAGGCGTATTCAATTGTACATTTGTTTATTCACTTGGAAAAGTATACATTTTTTATATTTTTCTTCTTCATCTTTTTTTTTTTATGCCATCATAACCAGAGTTTAATTTCCCAATATATAACAAGTTCTCTAATGCCTTGGGTAAACCATTAAATTGGATTAAATTTGTCCCTTTTACCTCATTTAAAAAAATTAAGATGGTTTTCCTTAAAACCAGAATATCTGCATGCACAAACGAGGTTACTTTTCCCCAAGTACATCAGCTACATTAAAATTTATTAAAAAAGATGTTTCAGTCCCTGATTTAGTGATCTAGGGTCCATCATCCTTCCCAAATGGGCTGGGGTTTCCCCTGTAATCTACCTTGCAGGCTGTCCAGGCTCTAATACTAAGACAGTATGCATCGTGACATCCTATCTGCCCATTCAATCAATGTAGATGACCAGGGTAGGATGGTGGCATTACAAACCTCAGGACACCAAGCCTACTCTAGGCATCATGGGCTCTCACTCATAATGCATGCAGGCAGGGTTTCCTGGGAGTATTTGATTACTCCTGATCCATTGTATATGATATTGATCAGCGATATGGCCATGCATCTACAATCTTGGCCAAAATAGTTGGGACACTTAACCTCCCCGCTCCCCCTGCACAATGTTGTTAAGCAATAAGTCTCTATGAACGTGGTGTGCGCATGTGTTCATTGCAACATTGGATGGTGGGGGAAGGAGGTCCTGGGACAGGGAGGGAGAGAAACTGCGTTCTCCAAATCTTTGACCCCACACTCCATTGCACTCATAATTATTAATTGTCATTAAAGTGTCCCAAGTATTTTTGGCCAAGATTGTATTGTGAAGTGGAAAAAATCACCTATTAGAATTACTAAAATGATCATAACTTAAAAATGAAACAAGATATGGTCTTGATTTTTTCAGAAAATACTTGTTAGACACAGGCCTTTAACATATATGCTACTTGAATGAAACAGATTACGAACTGTCATTAGACTGTCTAAAAATCATGCAAATCTTATGAAATGAACACATTTTAACTCCCCAAAGTTGGCATTGAGTTTCAATATTTTCGATATGTATGGCTATTTGCCATTATTTTGCCTTGGTTACCTTGTGGCATGGGGCCTTCAATATTTACCATGTTTACAAACCATATTCCGGAAAAGATAACTGCATATCAGAATAAATCAAATTTGTTAGCAGAAAGCGTAATAAAACTTTTTTCACGATCAAAAGAAAAGGGGCATTACAAAAAGTAAATTTTCAGACGGACATAATTTTCTATTATTTTAGCTAATGTTTGCATAAAGAGAGTGTTCCCAAGAAAAAAAATAATAACGATGAAAGGTCTTCACTTA
>JXSR01S010747.1:0-12744 GCA_000969725.1 Ophiothrix spiculata
ATGGGCTATTTTTAACCCCCTACTTAGTTTACATTTAAGATCAATAAAACTATCACTGAATGGAAGAGCATCAAGACAAACTTTTGTAAAACATGAAGTACACAGCCAGTTCTTAGTATTTACATTTGAATCTGTACAATCAAGGTGAAAATCAAGAGAACATTGATGACATGTGACCGACTTATTACTAATGATAACCTTTTTGAAACATTCACCACAAGTACTTCTAAGGCAGCAACATTTGGAATCAGGCAAATTACAATTTACACAAGTATTTAAACTATATCTTTTGTCAGCCTTACCACGAGCTTGGGGAGAATGATTAATGGTTCTTTGAGGAGGAAATGTATTACAATCACCTTTGTTGATAGAAGAACATGAATATGAAATTTGAGGTGATTTAGAAGAGTAAGAATTCAAAGTCAAGTGATCATGGTAATGCTTACAAAAAACCTTAAAAAAGAAATATAGTTCATTGCAAGCTGTCTGATACCATTTCCTTTGAGATGCAGAAAGTCCTTGGGAGTGAGATGTCCTATTGTAATATTGCTGTTATCAATGTAAGCGGCAAGATTGGTAACTTTGCATAAGTCAAACAAAGCAGCATTGAAAGTCCGAATCCATTGAGCTCTTAAAAAATGTTTCTGAGTGATCAAAGATGAAAGTGCAACCGAGATTTGAGGGTTAATCCTGTTATCTATATTATGATATGATTTATTATTTGTGCCCACTCCATTTCTCTGTTGGGAGCTCCTTCTAGTTAAAGGTTCTTCAACGGTATGTGTGTCTTTTTTATTTTGGTCGCTGTGTGTCTCTTTTAATTTGGTCGCTCACCTCACACACACCGGTTGAAGCATTGAAGCACGATTTATGAGGAGCCACGTAAATAGATAGCGTGCGAAGCAAAAATGATTCGCTCCCAAAATCTCTTTTACCAGTCTTCATTTGCTACGGTCAACCAAGTGACTTTTCGCGAATGTCCTGTCTGTTACAATCATAAATGTTGTATAACGAGACTAATTTGTTACGTCATTCGATGGAAATGAAATTGACAAGCAAATTTAGTCCCGCTGATTAACATGGGGAGAGAAAAGATCCTAATTTTCCAAAAAATGCAGAAAGTTTTAGCGGACTTTAAATGATTGATGTGAAGATTTAGGGAACAAAGATTAGGTGCAGACCAATTTGGGAGTGACTATCAATATCTTAAAGGGACAATTTTGGGGCTCCTCGGTTTAGTATAGCTCAATGTGCAAACTTAGTATAGGGAGAATTCGCAAAATGATAAAAGCACTTCCCGATAAAAGATAATTTCTTCTACCCGGTCTTACTAAGTTTGCCTGCAAAATAGGCTCCTTTACATGCTGACGGTACCCCCAAAAGCACTAATTTTAGTATAGATTTTATTTATATGTTATTTCTTGTACTTTTTTGCAGGACTTTGGCAAGAACCCTAGATTACAGACTTTTGTACGAGATTTTATCCTAGCTTTACAAACGAAGAATAACAGTGAAGAAGCTATGGCTCAGTTTGTGGACGGGTAAGAAAGAATCGAACATTTTACCTTGAAGAGACATTCAAACTGTAGTAATAATGACAAATCAATATGCATATGATTAAAGGTGTGTGTTCCGATCACTTTCACTCAAAAAATCAAATTGGAGATTTTGATACCACATGAAAGGGTGTATTTTTCTCATAACCCCTTTAAATCCTCACGCCCATATTATGTTTCGTTAAAGAGATATGGTCAAAAAAGGGCTGAATTACTGTTGTCAAACAGAATTGAAACAATCTGTTACTATTTGTAAGATAAGTTAAGTTAAATTGTATAGACTAATGCCATTTTTTACTCTCGTATCTCCGCTCTTATCCCTCTGTAGTAATACCTCATCTGTCGTTTCCGATTGTATTAGCTTGCCATTGTGAAAAGCCAATATATCGATTAGGTCAAGCAAAATGACAAAACGACAATATAGCCATTGTGTAAAGCCTATTATGTCGATTAGGTCAAGCAAATTAACAAAACGACAAATAGTCATCGCGGAAAGCCAATAAATCGATAAGGTTGAGCAAAATGACAATATTTTTCAAGTTGAGGAAAATCAAGTTTCCATGGCAACAAAACTACAAAGATTCTTGTCGCTCAACCCAAGCAAAAAGTGTAAATCCATTCAAACGACAAATTGACAGAGCTACATAACTATAAAGTGAAGACGGTATAAATCGGCATCAATGAAAAGAGTTGATACTTCATGGTACAGGGCTCTTGTGAAAAAGTCAAGTAGGATTTGCGGTATTTCTCATTGCAGAGAAGGAGTAATACTAAGATTAATTTCTGTTATGTCATGGTACAGAAATTTGCCACAATTGCAACTTTTAATCACACTAGTGCTTCCAATCAGATCATGTCAAATTTAATTGCAGTATCATCATTTTAAGAAAATTACAATTAAGGGTTCCTGATCATAGAGTGTCTAATTAATACTGAAAAAAGATGTTTGTTACATTTATCTATTGATAACATTCTCTTAAAAATAAGAGGAATTAAGATATTTGAATGTATTCAGGTCTGCATACAGTATGAATCATTTTATAATATAAACGTAGTATTGTCGGTTCACGTTTAATTACGTTTTACCGATACGAAAGGCGTATATTGGAGCTCACCCTATTGATACAAAGAGAGCCTGGCTAAGCCACGGTCAGACAAATGATAAAGCTTATGTAAGCAAAACATGTTTAGATGACATTTCAATTCAGTGAAGGTGACTGATTGTGCATGCATAATTTCAATTAAAATTGAAAAGTCATTTGTAACTGTAGTAATTAAAAGCAACGACTGTATATTTGTTATTTCATGTATTTCAGTATTTCAGTATATTTCACTTTTTGGATGAGATTTTATATCCAGTTGCCTATCCAGAAATGGAGGATCCATACAGTCCTCCAGGGTTGTGAAAGGCTACCTGATATGAATGATATGAAAAAATAACCTGATTTTGAATAATTTTCCCAAACTCAATAGCAATGGCAAGAAGAATGGATATTGTGAGAGGAGGCCACCCTCGCTTGCCCATGTCAGTCTCTAAAAAGAGACAAAACAATTGACTACCAGAATGAAAGACTGACCCAAGTCCACTTTTTTCATGAGTTATACACAGGAGAGACTTTCTTATAACTAGGGCTACTTTGTGTGAAGGACTAGATAGTATCTGCACCGCAAGTGCCCCTAAGAGTCCTTTTTTCAAAAGTTGTCAAAATCCATGGACTTTGATCAGTGTTGCTGACCAAATTTGGCTCAGACAAGCAGAGCATACACACAGATGTATTACTGCACAGAATATTAGGTCCAGATGGATCTCGCCCAAAAATCTCACCCCTTTTTACATAAAATTGAATACATAAAGCACATATGAATGCAAGAATGACCCAAGTCCTCTGTCTAAAATGACCCCCTGAAAAGCATTGCAAGCACAAATACTATAGAAAAAGCATGTTTCATATGGCAATTGGATTCATTAACCCTAACACGTCACTATCCAACAAAATCCAACAAGCAAAAATTAAGAAATTGTGTAAAATAAGTCTAAATATGTCTTGCTGCCATGGCAGGCCATACTCGGTGGCTTACCATAGCTGGGCAATGGATCAGGATGCAAGAGGTCGGGGGTTTTCGACTTAGATTTTTAAAAGCGTTTGGGAGTTAGGGTTATCCTACCCTGCGAGCCAAATTGGCATAACCTAAACATCAGACATACTGTGAAGTTGTTTTTTTCTTGAAAACTATTCCAGTGGCACTTTTGCATTCCAATATTCATAATATTCAATTGTCAATTCCTGAAAATTGGATTTTTGTTCCATCTTCTCCCTTGGTACATTATTGCATGACCTTTCAATTCAACAATTTCAACCATATAAAAGCAGTACTAGTGCTGCTATGGTAGGTTTAAGCACATTCTAGTGCTGAAATATTTTCTTTTATAAAATTGACATGTTCAGTGTCATTCCTGGTTTACAATTAATATATGTTGTTGCTGTTTCCAAATTTTGCTCTTTTTGTAATTCTGTAATGTTGTCTTTGTCCCTCTATATTACAGAATGCATGGACCAGCCAGTGAGTGCCCACATCCCAGAGTTCTGCCAAACCTTGTAGCGATATGCTTGGCATCAATCGCAACTTACTTTCAAGATGGTAAAACGTAAGTTTCTCCAATATTTTCTGTAGTTTTAAACTTTCATAATGCGCTCTATAAATCCACTTTTATTATTATTATCATTATCACCATCCTTCGACTTCCCTCGAGATCCATGACACACATCTTTGCCACTATACCTAGGGAGCAAAACCCCATAGTTGGGGTAACACTGCATATAATTTTAATATGTCCTATCTGGATGGGTTTTATGAACCATAGTTGGGCACAAAATTTAACTGTTGGGACCTTGCAGGAGGGGTAAAAGTCATTGCAGTGGTTAAATTTTAAAATTGGTCAAATTTTGTTTAAACCCATTCAAACATGTTCCTCTCATCATAAGGAATCAGAGAAAGTATACTTTGACCCATCACTGATGACGGTTTTTGAGGTATATCCAAAAACATGAAAGGTAAATACAGGGGTCACATATTGGACCTGTATGAGTTAACAAATTTAAAAGTGTCAGATTTGGTTTAAAATTGTCCCAAAATGTACAGGGGTTTGGTCTTACAAATAAATTTCTAAAATATGGACATCGAGAAAAACATATGATACCTAAACCAGCTAAATAACTTATTCGAAATTCTAAAGAACCTGCCAATCACTTTTTTTGAAACCATTTATTGAAGATGTTGGAAAATATTACTTGTGTAAACAGTTTTGCAAGACGATGATGTGACGCTTACATTATAT
This sequence comes from Ophiothrix spiculata, assembly GCA_000969725.1. Lineage (NCBI taxonomy): Eukaryota > Metazoa > Echinodermata > Ophiuroidea > Amphilepidida > Ophiotrichidae > Ophiothrix > Ophiothrix spiculata. The sequence continues at coordinate 4,894 of JXSR01S010747.1, forward strand.
CTCCCTTTATAATAACCCTGTGGACCAAAGGATGTTTTCGTAAAATGCAAAAACACTTCTGTCTCATAAGAGTGCATCACATGATTATTCCTACTTCTGTGATGAAAATACATGCTGATTTTGCCCATTAAAATGTAAAGTAAAAATTGCCTAGTGATTGAAAATTATTTTTAAATAAACATTCTATTGAGATTTAAGCGATTGCAAGTGATAAGATTTTAATAGGTTCACTGTCCGATAAGTTAGACATTGAACTTGTCTGCTAAAGAGATTGATGCAAAGTGAGTGAGGAAAAGCAAAACTTCATGGCTTGTTAAAGAGGCTGATGGAGAGTGAATGATTGGGAACTGAAGTGAAAAAACAATAGGAAGAAACAGAAGGGGATTTTGGAAACAATTTAATGGGAAAAAAATTGCATGAAGTTGCTCTGGGCAAATTTTAAGGGTTTTTATACAGTAGAATCTCATTATAACAAAGTTGATATAATGGGGACAGATAAATTGCTTCTTTATATCCAAAATTTCATTTTTAAAACAATAATAATAATGAAATTAATAAAATGGTACAGGAAACTTACTTTGTTATAAGAGGACTTTTCTCATATCAGATTCCTTTAAAACATAATGAGTTTTCACTGTTTTAGCTAGAAATGTTTTGATTTTTCAGGAATAGTATCAGAATATGTTTGATAATTATGACATTTTCAGAATAAATTGTTATATCAGTAAAAAAATGAGTTGTGAGAAATTCTGAGAAAGTATTGATGAATGCTGTAAATAATGTTATTAACCTTTTGAACAAAGGAATAACTATGTATTACCATGAATTTGTTATATATGCTTACACAAGATTGTATTATTGAAGAGATTTTTATCAGCATACAGTGTTTTGATCAGCCTTTGAATTAGAAAATGGACTATAATTCAAATGTAGCATATAAATACACTCATGTGTCACGTCATCACTCTCACGTAACGAGGAAGAGGTTTTCATCAGAATATTTTTTTGCTTATATGTTATTGAGAAGTTTGCTTCCACATGCTTTCATTTCCATGGAATATTTGTTTGATGTGGAGTGTAGGTGGGTGGATGAAAAAGAGGTTACAAAAGACGATTGGATTCTGTATCAAATATGCGAGAAGTTGTTTTTAGTCAAAGGAAAAGAAATGAGGTTTATATAATTCTCAGTATTCACAATATAGTTCACTGCCAGTGGTTGCATCAGTTATGCCAAGTCCTGGAAGGGGGAGGGGTACTCAAGTTTGGTTTCTATAGGGGTGCACTGCTGGGAAATTTGAAGTACCATCAATTTAAAAAAAACCACCTCTCCAAGTTCCAGGTCACCCTAATGTTTTGTCCCAATATGAAATTTTTCTGTGAAAATTGCACTATATGTTGTAATTTAAATTTTGAAAACGTGCAGAAGTAAGTTTGTGTCATTTGGGGGAAAATATTTGGGAAGTGTTTTTAAAATATACCCATCCAAATACCACATTTTGCAAAGAAGAAGGACCCATTGATTTACCAGAAAGCCGGATTTTGCTACCTGTGTGCTTGAAGAACATCCCTGTTATCATTTTTGTACTAGTCCTCCTGGCACCACATTTCCTGATGCATCATGGGAAATGTTGACATACCAAACCTGCACATTGCATTATTGAGATCATTTGTTGTATAATTCTGTTCCTAGGGAATACGCACGAAAACAGCAATCAACTTACGCATTTATTATTTACATTTAATTTCAATCGCTAAGATAAATAATTTATTGTCTTTTCTAGAATTGCTCTGTTTTAACAATCTCATGACTTGTATATAATCCCAATGGTAACTCGATAGTTGACGTCATCAGGAGAGATCAAGAATTACAAAGACAGGTGCAGCCACTGTTGGCCTGTTGGCGCTCACTGCTCCTGTGAATAGCGACAATTGAATGATAGAGGATTTCTCCATAATTTCTTTGTAGCAGATTTTAGCATCATGGCAAAAGGTAGCAGATTTTAGCATCATGGCAAAATGATGGAGTAACAAGGTCCTACATGTTTGTCATTTGAACACATGTGATTTTAGGGGGCTGGCATTTTCTTCAGAAGGGGATGGGTCCCAAAAAAGCGAAGAGACTTGGCAATTTTTTTTCATGCCCCCCCACCTATCCAAGACCTGAACATTTTATGACCTTCTACCAACACAAGCCATTATTTTGTGACCCCTCCCCCCCCCTGGCAACACATGTTGCAGGATTGAGAGTGAAATACAATTATTGTTTTTTTGTCTTTGTTTTTTACAGTACAACAATAAATATCGAATACAACATTAAATATCACACTTTTTCGCTGATGAGTGCCTTTCTAACAATCACTGCAAGGTGCAAGAGGGAGTTTGAGAGAGATATGCCCCCACAGCTTCAGAATTTTTTTGAAAATAAGACACAAAATATAGCGATTTCATGTATATTCAACTATGAAATACTAACATTTTTTCTTCACGCCAGAATACTTTTATATATCATTTTGTGACCCCCCCTCCAAAAAATTTCATGACCCCCAGTATATAGGGGGCCCACCCCTTTCGAAGAAAATGCCAGCCACTGACAATAATCCTAACTCCCACACGCTTAAAAAACATCTAAGTCTGAATACGTCATACAAATATTTCCTGTTTCCCCTGGGATTTGAACCTCCGACCTCTTGCATTCTGATCCCATGTCCGGGTTACCACGTACAGCTAGGTATGGCACACCATTGAGTATGGCCTAACTGTACTCTGGCAACTAAATGGTAATTTGACTGAGAATGCGGCTATCGAGCCAGTCAAGCACTGTTCCTTGCTTACGCCTAATTTAGCGGCAAAATGTAAGATGTGTATTGCGTTGTAGGCAAGTAATAGTAGCGCGAGGCTGAACACAAAGGTGGGTCACTACGCACTAGCGCAGCGTCGGTCCAGACATGGCCCCCGTATGGCGCAATCCCCTAACTTAGCCGGATTTTTAGGGTGCAAATAGACAAGTTTCCTATCTGGACTTTCTTTAATATATGGGCCTAACATATTCCCCTCTCACTCCCATGCTACAAGTCAAATGCACACATTGCTGCAAGTATTCACCCTCCTCATAATAAAGAAACTCATTGCACAAAATCCAATTTTGTGGTGACAATAAGCAGGCAACAGGTGCATAAATTGTTCACTGCGAATGGAATGGCGTTGAATTTGCACACACTGTTGATGAGCAGATTAGTTTCTGTACTCGCAAACTCCCATATATCTGCTACGGACTTACAAAAATTGCTGTTTCGCAACAGCGGTTTTACACCAGAATTTATCTCTGCACAAAGACTCTGCTTTAAAATCCAATATATATATTCTGGGTCAAATAACATATTGTTACCCAGGTTTCCAGGGTGCGTGTTCATCAGCGATTGATTGCAGATAACGTGTAATTTTCTGTACTCGCAAACTCCCATATATCTGCTACGGACTTACAAATATTGCTGTTTCGCAACAGCGGTTTTACACCAGAATTTATCTCTGCACAAAGACTCAGCTTTAAAATCCAATATATATATTCTGGGTCAAATTACATATCGTTACCCAGGTTTCCAGGGTGCGTGTTCATTGGTGATTGATTGCAGATAACGTGTAATTTGCAAAGTCAGATTGACTTGTTATAACGAGATTCAATCATCACGTTCATGGTGAGGATGTAATAAAACACCCCTATCTCAATGCTGTACTAGCACTGTATGGATCAACTAAGAGGGAAAAAAACATGTTGAAATAAATGCATTAGAAAAAAATTGTCTTACATTATTTACATGTGGAGCCACTTTTGCCATAGAATATTTCAAACTTTAAAAGCTGTAACCCTTCAAATGTAGGAACTTAATCATGCCATGTATCTTTGATTTCTGCACACAGTTTATCTGGTTATCGCCACCTGTATAAAAGTAAAAATGCTATTGATGTTATTTTTTTGCACCATAATGTACATAAGGATGAGTGACCATCCTGACAAAATTTCATTGATATACCCTATTCACTCGTCCAATTCAACTATGTATTTTCTGAATGTATGTCACTGTAGCACTGGGTTATTTCATACCAGTGTACCAAAAATGATGTCAAAATACTTTTATAATGCTTCATCATAGAGTAGAGTGATTTTTCAAACTATTGAAAGTTGGAGTATTTAAAAAATTAAAGGTTTGTCAGTCGGAAAAAAGTTGAATTAGACGAGTGGATAGGGTAGCTCCTTCCCTTCTTGGTGATCTTTATAGCTTTTGTAATGCGGCTATCAAAAGCATCCCCGGCCCCCCGGTACCCGGGCATAGCGGGGAAGTAGGCGGGGATCTGACCAGGGATTGATAGAAAACTACGTCCCCGCATACCCAGGGCGTATGCGGGGACGTTTTGCTACCAAAATGGGCCAGGAAAACTACCCCGGGACTATATGTGTATAATTATGTTGTTTTTAAGGACAGGAACTGAATATGGCTGGGGTTCAACATCATACTTGTACAAATTTAGCAAAATGCAAGTCATACATTGAAACACAAATATTTTGTCAGAGCAAAAGTAAAATCCATAATCACAACAGTTTGGCTTGGCATACCCGGGGTCAAGGAGCGGGGACTAACCGGGGCCGTAACAGAAAAATGTCCCCCGCCTTGCTGGGCTGTACCCGGGACTGTAATAGGGACGTTACAAATTTCAATATTACGGCCCCAGTTAAGTCCCCGCTATGCCCGGGTAGTGGGGGGCAGGGGATGTACTTGATAGCCGCATAATATGTCGTCTTGGACTTGTGTTTAGATTTGTGTGAATTCAAGCATTCAATAGCATCCTTTTGTATTTAGGCAGTAATGAAGTTATATTTTTATTTAGGAAGTAAAGTAGCTAGTCTTGACTCAATTGACCAGGAACAGTGGCTGTGTTATGCATGTCACAATGAAAAACAAATCTAGACACAAATCCATGGCAACATGTACCGTGTTTCAAAATGACGAGTCACATATTTTGACTTGCAATTGTTTTTAAAAGACTTTAAGGTTAAGATGAGAACGCCAAATATTTTGATTTTCTATTACACCGTGTTATGCTCATCAAGCACTAACTCCAGCTTTAAAAACATATTAAATGAACTATACACATATGTACAAAATACTCTTATTTGACAAAATGAGCATGTCCGACCAAAGGAAACAGGCGGTTTTAAGATAATAGAGACTTCGCTGCCAAACATATAGAATTAATAACAGACCATTCTAAATCCCAATGTAACATTCAAAGATGTCTACCTCACAGCTTCAAGCGCACATGAAAGTACACTCAGTAATACAAAAGTCAATATTGAAGAGGAAAAAGCTGTAAAAGCATTATGGGACCACCCATAATTTCTTTTACAGATTTCTTTTTTCTTTTCCTAAAAGCATTTGGTCATGAAATTGAAGGAAATGGAATCATGTATAGCGAACACCATTTTATATTACGGGGGCATTTTGAAGTTCGGGTTGGATCAAGTGTTTTTTTTTTGTGTGCAGCAGAAGGGAGCAAGCCTTCCGCCTTTTTTCGCCTGCCTTCAGAGGCAAAATTTCATTTTTATGTTATTCTTTATCCTGAGGTAGTTGAGGAAAGTTGTTTTTTCCGTCTCATTTTTGGGGCGGGATTAAAAAAACAACTTCCATACTTTCGTGAGAATCAAATGGTGTGCCCCTAATAACGCCATGCAAACAACAACAAAAAATTCTTAAATATATTCAGATGTTGATTCCATGAGGTTTAATTTGGGCTAGTACCTTTAAGATCGAGATAAACATTCACCAACGTTTCACTTCTTGACAGTTACTGTGAAACCACCTGAATATTTTGTTACCAATGTTGTTTGTTTCAGTTTCAGTTTTTATTTTTCTAGTAAGTCAACAAGAACAAGATAATGCAATGTTTGGTTTTCCATAGAAATTAACAAAAACTGAAAAAATATTCAGTACTGCTAAATTCTCATGCTAGCTTACAGGAAATCGGATGCAATTATGAATATGTAATAATCATGGAAAAAAGAAAAGCATTTTTACATGGCCAGCTATATCATACATATGATCTATTTTAATTAATAATTATACTATTGTTGCTACGAGACCAATTATAATTAAATAATCATGGAAGATGAAAATGCAAATGCAAAGTAGAACAAGCAAAGCCATCATAGTATAGACAATATCGATAATTGACCTACTCCCGCCGTTGATGGGGTAAATCCACAGAATCCGACGGGGAACGGAACTCAGAGCGAGAGCAAGTAGTGTGTTTACTATACTTGGCCTCCTTCTGAGTTCCGATTCCCCGTCCGGTTCTGTGGATTAACCCCATCAACGGCGGGAGTAGGTCAATTATCGATATGGTCTATAATAGGCCCCCTCCTTATACTCTGCACAGGTAGAGAGCTATCCAGTGAACATTTTCAAAGTAAGTACTGGCATTTTGATTTTTTGTCCTCACTTTGTCAAAATGTCCACACTTTGAATGAGGACAATTTGAATTTGTCCAACACATTAGGCAAATTCCATTTGTGTGATTTTAGTTCAATGAAAATAGATTTTGTAACACGGTTTTGTTGCTGAGATTGTCTAGCCTGTGACATTTTAGTTGGCCTGATTTTTGAGGCAGGTGCCATAAATAAATAAATAACACTTGAGAAAAAAAAATCAAGTCAGCCAAGCTTTCAGACTTCAATGTATAAAATGACTTCAACAGACATGTTTGGAGATGTTGTATTGATTGAGGAGATTCAAGTAATGGATGCATTTATGAGATTCCCTGCTCAGCACCTGGGCACCCAAATCTAGACACAAATCCATGGCAACATGTACCGTGTTTCAAAATGACGAGTCACATATTTTGAAACACGGTACATGTTGCCATGAGAGTTAAGCTCAGTATGCACCAACAATAAGCATAGTCAATATCTTAAAAAACACAGAAGATACACAGAAGGGGCCAACAAATTATGAACAAGGATGATGGGGCCTATGTTTTGAATCACATCTATGACCAACTTTTTCTTTTGATGCCCTCTACGTCCAAGGCGTTGATAGATAAGCAAAGTTGCCAGTCTGAGAAAGCTGCTAGAGTAGTCATTTTTGGTCGTATTGAAATGTCACTAAATATATGAGTCTTTTTATATTATCCATAGTAGATATATTTCATTGATTGTACAATTTCACTGCCTTCCATTTCCATGATAGAGGAGATTCAAGTACATGTGATTTATATAGTAGATACTACCTGAAGTTAGCACTGATATGTTCTCATTTCTCTTGTAATCTTCCATAATGCACAATACCCGTGGGTGGGGGTCTTGGTATTAAAACATTTGGCCGAACGGGGATGTGCTGCTCTAATGAGTTGCTTTTGTCAAAAGAAATTCTTAAACTTATGTCCCATTTTTTACAAAAAAAATACTTAAACATGGGTCAACTTTACTGACAGAACCCTAGAAGATTTGTGATTTTGTGGTATTTGAGGCAAAAGCCCAAAAATTGTAAATTCTTTGAAAAAAAAAGGCCTCTTTGTTAAGGAAAATCCTTTAGAACGGGTCCGCTTTTTGGCCAAAATCACCTTTTAAGATGGGTAGGGGTTTTGAGGCTTACCCCTTTCAAACTCAAATCTTAGAACCCTCTCTCCATGCACGATACTGCCTTAAGATTTTTCTGTCACAAATCGTAGGAAAAATTAAAAATTAAGCCTAGAGAAGGGTTGATTTGACTTTTTAAGAGTTTTTAAGAGTATTTTTGTCATATGTTTTTTTTTTTACAATTTATATCTCATAAAACCTGCTGATATTACTGCTCTATACTA
>JXSR01S010747.1:43230-62561 GCA_000969725.1 Ophiothrix spiculata
AAAAATGAAAATACCTTTTTAAGAAAAGTCAGATAAAAATTCAAGCTGAAGTTAAAATGTTTGCATGAGGAGTAGTACTGTACATAATTATTTCATATACCCTCTCGTGATTACAATTCTCAATATGTCATCCAGTATTGTTTTTTAAAAGACGATAAGCTGGTTCCATCATGACAAGATGATGACTTGGTCAGTTGTTGACAAGCTGATAATACAGTATGTGATACATTGTATTAATTAGTCTGAAATCAGGTCTTTGGTTTTAACTTTAACCTACCCATAAATAAGTATTATCTCAAGAGATGAAATGTACTTTGGTACCTTTGTGTCATCAAATAATTATGTGCTTGTCTTCATTTGTGATGACTCGCCCCGAAAAGGGGGACTTTGCAACATAACACTTTTCAAGAAATAGGTGAAAATTGATAGCAAAAAATTAAGAAAATAATAAGAATTTCCAGCAGATTTTCTGTTGTAAAATTTGATCGCCTACATCAATTTCAACAAGATTTCTATTTGTGTTGCAATAGATGAAATGATAAAATCAAAATCGATATCATCTTCAAAGTCCCCCCTTTCGGGGTGAGCAATCACATTTTGCAGTTTCTCTAATTTCCTGTGTTGGTTTATCGTTTTCATATCATTTATATGTAAAATTGACTTGAGCAAACCATTAATTCTCCAGCCTCTCTTCAAATAATGTATGTGGGTGTTTGAAACGTCATTATTAGGAACTCAACAGAGTAAGGGTCAATTTCACTAACATTACATTTATAATCTTGTCTAATTAAAGCAAATTTATTAAAGATTACTTTGGAAGGGATATTTTCTCAATTAACAAGAAAATTTAGTTCTGTCAAAGTGTACTGCTGAAGTGATTATCACATGCAGGCATGAGAATTTTCAGATAATTATCTGATTTCAGATATTTTCACCATCCAAATAGCTGTAATTTCAGATAATTTGGGGCTTGATTTAAATATTTTAGTGGTTTTTTGGTTACATTTTACCAAATTCAGATTTTTTCATGATAAGTCATTCTCACGCCTGCACATGAGTACAGCCCGTTAACGGTCATTTAAGAAGATGACCTAGCACTTGTCATCTCAGCTCTTGTGAAACTAATCTGATGTAATTGTTCCATAGCTTTTAAATCTTGCCAAAGGTTATTTGCACAAGACGGTGTAATCAACAATTTCTTAAAGAGGCATTGGACTAGATTGGTTTCATTTCCAATTTATCTTCAAACAATTTGTGCATCATTTGAAATTTTGTTAGCAATGAAAAAAAAAACCATGTAAAATTTCCTAACCAAATACCAGCCTGTTAAATTTTCTTTCAGTATTAATTATCATTGTAGAAACCAAAAATACTTTCAAGAATTGAAACTTTAAAATGTTCCTATCAGCAGATTATTTGCAAAATTATAATTTGCAATTAATGTTTTGCAAACCAACTATGTGCACCGGCGTATCCAGGGGGGTGCTACAGGAGCACGCGCACCCTGGTGTCTTGTACAAAATCATATAAAATCAGCCTATTTTTACTGATCAGAGGCCCAGCTGCCACCTGGGAAGACCGTCCGCACCCCGGGGTTCTCCACTTCTGGATACGCCCATGATATGTGGTTTTTGAGTCTGAGTATTTATGTAGAGGTAACTTATTAACACACAAACATGATAACCCTTGCATAGAAATATGATAACCCTAATCCCCTAATCCTAATACAGACAACAATTTCTGTTATTTGTGAAGGAAACAAACTCAAAATCTCTTAATTTTTGCTATTTTGCAACACATGATATGTAAATTCAATGTGGGAAACCATTTGCGACATTTTGTGTAATGCACCTTGAATTTGTTTTATCTCTATCCTGTTACAGTATCCGTGTGCAACCAGACATTAATAGTGAAGAAAGTGACGGGTCAGCTGATGAGGCCATATTACAGGAAGAAGAAAGTTTGTTTTGTTTTATACGGATGTTACAACTAACGTAAGTAAACACATTTTTCACAATAGATAAAAGATATGCTTACTACACTGAATAGATTCACCAGGATGGATTGTTAAAAGCCAGAATGATTTGGTAAAGCTCTTGATACAGATCCAAAACTGATGAAAAATATTTCAGATCCTGTCAAAAACCTATCTTAACCCATACCTAAACAAGTACTTTGTTGTATTTTCCCTACCCTAAACAAGTATGTTCAAATCAAGTCTGAAAAACCCTTTTCAAGTAAGCTTTCATTAATGTTTACCATAAGAAAGATACTTGTCTTCTTGGCTATACATGTATATTGCCCTTTTTAACAACACATTACTCATTATGTCAAGAACAGAGTTAAATGAAACTAAAAAAGTCATTGGCCAATAATTATTGTTCTGTGTGATTGAAAATGACATTTTTAGGAAAGGTTTTATTTTCATACCCTCAACAAGTACCAAGCATTTGTAAACCATACTCTTTTTTCCATATTTTTGCTATTTTGATACCCTTTCCAGTGTACTCGAGTACATTACCCGTTCATAAAAAACTACCCTTTTTACTCATTTTTGTACGTGCATGGTGTCCACCTTGTAATGACAGTGGCCTCCCCGGTGAAAATTTTGCTTTTATTGGCAGCGCATCTCAGTAAAACTGCAATATTAGCCACCTTTAAAGCTGATGTAGTTTTAACCAGAGATACTCCCCGGGATACTCCCAAGTCAGTATATATTTATAAGCTATATATTTACATATGAGCTGAAGTGAACTAATGCAGTAAGAATGTGTCTATTATGTTTACTGGCATGTTGATCTTATAATAAATGAGTTCAAGTGCATCAAAATATAACATGATCATAAGATGGGGTATTGTCAGAGTAGACTTCTGATATTTCAGGAATTCAGAAAGGTGAATTAGTGGGGGCGGGGGAGCGCTCAAGTATAATGTTACAGGCATTGGGCTCCCAATCCAAGGATTGTGGGTTGAATCCCAGTACTGCCGCGTGCGCTGCTTAAAGCCCCATCAGTAACATTGTCATGTCTACATGATCAGCCAATATATGACTGATTGAGTCTAGAGATTAAATTAGAGTTGTATTCGTATCAGCTTATTGTGTAATGCAGCTTAGTATGTCCCGGGGGGGGGGGGGGGGCACTTAGCTATAATGGTTTACACATGTGTGAACAAAGGTTTTCAAAATACCCCCTAAACATGTTTTTCGAGTAGCCTTAAAAATGACCCCTAAACAAGGATTTCATGCCGTTATTCCTTTCATTTTACCCCCTTAACAAGTTTGTCTAAATAAACACCCCTTAAACAAGTTTAAACCCTATGTCCTGAATAAAGTACAAACAATTACCCCCAAACACGTTTGGTCGGATTTTGAAAATATACCCCTTTTTGTTGAAAATCAGTGTTTTCTGACCCCTAAACACGAAACGTACGGACCGTGCCTGTTGACAAAAATACCCCCTTTTTCCGTGTTTTTTTGTTAACGCATGTGTACAACAGTATGGCTAAGTGCCCCCCCCCCCCCCGGGATTATGTCCTACTCGGTATCCAAATGGATCGATTTACAAAAGACAAGACAAGAGGTATAGCGTGACCACAGTTTGTCAAAACACCTCCTTAACGGTGATTTTTTCAAAAGCCAAAATACATTCTTTTTACCCTATAGGGGAATTACCGTTTTCACACTAGGGTTTGAAAAAGTACCTTATTTCTTGAAAAAAGCTGTTTTTGATGCCCTAAACATTGTCACCTGTTCCCGTGCACCTGACTCACCCTTCAATCCTCAAAACAACCATAATTCGCCTACATATGCTGACCACAGGATTCGAACCCATAACTGATCATGAAAATTAATTAAAGAGTCTGTTACTTATACGCAAATTCACATGACTCGTGAAGGGTGAGTTGTTGTACCTCTAATATTGCAGGAGAGTGGGTTTGACACTTGAACTTGCAATGGAAATCTGGCATCTAACTCAACATTAAATCACAAAGGACATGACTAGAAATATGGACATAAAATAACATGCACAAACTGTTAATGCAACGCGTCAAGATTAAAATGCGTTGACTAGGTGTCAAGCTTGTTTCTAAAAAAGAAATCTGAAGGTACGATAACTCAACTCCATGCGCAAGAACAAGATGATAGCAAGAACAGATTCCCCTGTTTACATTTCCTGATGTATATATGATATGAAGCCTTGTTTGAAAAGTACACTAAATGGAAATCCAATCCTTGACCAGAAAAACAGCCATTTAGATAATAAATAAATAAATAAACATTGTAGACGTGACAATGTTACTGATGGGGCTTTAAGCAGCGCAAGCAGCAGTGCTGGGATTTGTGGAACTTGATGATTTAAGAAAGGGAAATTCCCACATACTTCCCATACTTTCAAAAATCCCATTTTCAGTTTTCACACCAAGTCATCAAGCTACTCTTTTTTGAGACTTGATAAGACTCATTTCAATTGTTCATGGCTTGAAGCCCAAAAGGGATCCCATGTCTTTTTCTCTTTCTATTTGTTTGATATACATGTCTCGATGACACCGACAGGTCTTAATGCAACGTACTCTTCTATTCATAGAAGTGCTGTGGTGAGAGTAATATAAGATATTTATTAGGCCAAGAAATATATGTTGTGTTATACTTTTAGAGATAAAATTTGATGGTTGGACAGGGCTCTCCATTTTTTTTAACTTTTTTATTACAAGACACAGTCAGGACAAAATCAGAGGGAAGTGGGGACATCCAGATTTTCTGTGCAATATTCTTGCTATGAAATTAATTTTTATACAACTAACCTGAAGGATTCTTTGTCAAAAAGTTTTGGTTTTTTTTAACAAAAAATCAGTAAGGTTAGAAAGTTAACCTCTAAATAAAAACATTCAACTTTTGGCAGATTTTTATTACGCAAAGCAGATAGAGGAACACATTAACGTTTTAGGCCTTGTTTCCTGAACCAAAAGCAAACAATATGGTTAGGAGTGGCAGGTTGTCAGACTGCTAATAGGCTGCTTTTATCGTGTCTCTGAATGAAGAGTGTCTATAACCCGAGGTGTAAGACTCAAGTTTGATCTTGGCATTAACAGCATTACATCATTGTACTTAGCTGAATTGTGTTTCATTGCAGAGTGATAGGACACCTTTGAATGCAAGCAAAGTATCAGATATTCCACCCAGCTGTATATTCCATACCCTCATAATCAAGCTGGGAATTCATCTGTGTCATTACCTGCCTTCAGACGTGCACTTAAAACTTAACTTTTTTCTGCATAATTTTTTGGTTCTTTTTGTTGTATTTTAACCCTTACCCTCCTACGGCAAAATAGATCTCATAAAATAATCAGCTTGAATGAAAAAGAAATCTGTTTAAATATGGAGTGGATGCTTGTGCTGGATGCTTTACCTTTGATCAAACATTTCCTTGACATTTTGCTTTCAATTAATACACAAGTATTTTAACAATCAGTTAACAAATTTGTCAAGAATCCTGTGATACCAATTATCTATCTTGTACATCATTTGATTTGAACACTGATTTCCCCAGAGCTCCCACTCCAGTGAGATGCAATTCATTGTTCAAATCTCCGGTTTCCATACAACTTTTTTTGCACACAAATTTGTCTGAAATGAAACTATTGAGTACCTGTTACACGAAGGATTCTGATTTGTGAATGTCGGAAATATAATATTGAATTTGAGAATGATTGATGATGTCAAAGTACTCGTGGTTGCCATGGAATTCAGCTCTCGTATGCATCCTTTTGTTATATGCTAGTGGTGATGTTTAATACAGACTATTCTGTTTTTACACATACATGATTTCTAATAATTGACTTTTGTATACAAATTGAAGATTTCATGCAAGGGTGAAGAATCATCACAAAAGGTTTGCATAATTTTGACATTATTTTTCCTAAAAATGAAACATAAATGATTCACCAAATGGCTCCAATAGATCATCATTTTCAAGACAAAAGATCTACTCACAAGGACACATTCCTTCTCCCTAAGACACCCCCATGCACAAGTACAAAGACTGATTCTTGTTTGTGTATGTTCACATTTTTTTTGTAGTATATGATTCCCTCCAGGTAAGAAGAGAATCGTATGTTATTTTAGCATCCCTGGAGACAATAGTTATACTCTATAAACCTTGAAGTATGCAACAAGCAATCAGACTCTGCTACGGGGATCAATAGCATGTCACTTGTATTCTACAACATTGTGAACTTGTGCTTTTGTATTGTGTAAGAGACTACTAAAGATTGAGTCGGATTGATTAAGACCAAATCACTGCGTATTAATATTTTTTACATGAATTGTTTATAACTTTTGAATTATTTTGGGCTTAGTTTGTTTCTAACACATGGACAAACATAATCATAAATTAATTTTAATATCCAGCAAGATTTGGTGTGCAGCCGCGGATCCAGGGGGTGGGCGGAAGGGGCGGGCGCCCCCCGTAAAATTGGCAAAATCAGCCTAATTTGGGTCAATTTCTTGTTATAAAAGCTGAAAAACACACTCTCCGCCCCCCGTAAAATTCAGATCCTAAATCCGCGACTGGTGTGTGTTATGATTCGAGAAATACAGACTAAGTTACTTCCCTGTATGGTCATATTGGAATGTGCGTTAATCGGCTGTCTGTTGCATACTTCCAAGATTTACAGAGTATCTATGTTTGTTTCTATTTTCAATCATTTGAAAACCTATGGAACTGATGGATGATGTTTGAAGTTCATTAAGAGCACCTAGGGAGATTCCCTGAAAAGTTTTGGAACTTTTTGGTATTTACTTTTTGTTTTGATATTGTTATTATAGCTAAATGTGAAATAAGAAAAAGAAAGTTATATAGAGTGTCTAAACCATTCGTGTTTCCCTTGTAAAACTTGTTAACATATACATTCAATAAACATTGAATCACTTTAGGTTTGGAGGTAGTTGGAATGGAGACAAAATACAGTACATGGAGTTTAAGAAGCCATCTATGAAAATTGATTTTTTTTGGGTCTCATCTTAAAGATTATATTTTAAGCTTTAAAATAACACCTTTGTTTTGGTTATTGGATGTTTTATTGCAAAGTTACATCCAAATTGGTAAAAGGCATTGGGCTGATTCAGAAAACTATAGTTCTGAGAAAATTGAGTTGAAAGTTTCTGTACTGGTAAATCATGAGTGGAGAAAGGATTTTTATTTCGGTTTTTAAAACATTTGTCCTATGTTTTGGATGTTGGAAACTGATTAACCCTAAAGCTCCCAAAGGTTACAAAAAGCTACAAGAGCAAATCACCAAAATCGCCTAAGTCCGAATATGTCATAGATGGGGGTCCTATATGGGCACGAAATCGCTGCCTAGGCAGCGCCCTTCGGGTGGCTTGGTATAGGTGAACACGGGATTGGGATGCGAGAGGTCCCTGGTTCTAGCCGCGGTGGAAACCACCAATTTTTGACACCCTTATTTCCGAGGGGATAGGCTGAGAGCGAAAAGGGGTAGGTAGTAGGTTAGGGTTAGTAAGTGACCGGATGACTTTACACATAACCTTAAAGCTCCCAAAGGTTACAAAAAGCTACATGAGCAAATCACCAAAATCGCCTAAGTCCGAATACGTCATACACAGGAGTCCTATATGGGCACAAAATCGCTGCCTAGGCAGCGCCCCTCGGGTGGCTTGGTATAGGTGGACACGGGATTGGGATGCAAGAGGTCCCTGGTTTGAGCCCCGGTGGAAACCACCAATTTTTGACACCCTTATTTCGAGAAGATAGGCTGAGAACGAAAAGGGGTAGGTAGGAGGTTAGGGTTAATATGATAGAATACACTTCAAAAGTAACCTTTCTGATGAAATTTGAAATTCGACCTTGGACGCGATTTTTGACTATGCTCAGATTCAATGGCCCATACCTCGTAATTTACTATGCAAACCTTAAGGTACCTTTCAATATGACAGGTCACATATTATCATGACTTTATGGGTCTAGTATCTTGCACTTGCTGACAGAATAATAAAGGTGGTCTTCTTAGTAGGAAATGTTGCTATTTTGTACCATGCATTTGTTCTTAGATTCATATAATATAAAATAAACTTTTGGCACTACCCCAACCTATGTATGCTTCCGTTTTTTGGCAAAGGAACTGTTGATTTAATCGTCATATTAAAAGCATTTTGAAGCTATCTCCATGGCAACGTCGGAAAGCTTTTAAGACGTTATATGCATTTAAATTAGTTCCAGTCAAGAAGTCGCCTGGTAATCTTGAGGTAATGTCCCCCTAAACATTATCAAATCAACTTAAAGGTGCAATTCATGATTTTGATATGGCCTGTTTTCTAGCTAAATAAAAAGAAGAGTACAACATAAATATACTCTGAAAATTTCACTTGATTCCGACCTTCCGTTTCCAAGTTACAAGCTTTTCAGCATTTTGAACATCCCCATAGACTACTGTGTTGTAATTACTGTCGGGGCCCCGACAATAATTAGAAAATGACACATTTTCTCGATTTTCTCAAAAATGCAAGAACGTATGAAAGAATGATTTGGGGATCGTAACATATACCAGTTGAGGATTCTTATAAGCCAAAAAACTCAAGTTTGATAGAGGTGACCTTCAGGGTGAAAAGTGAATCATGAATTGCCCCTTTAATTGTACCACAATTCCCTATTAAAATGATTCAGTTTTGAGTATAAAGTTTAGCTTCTACTTTCTGTTTTATGATTCTGAAATGATATCTTGTATGATTCAGCAAACATGACTTACTTGACTTAGAGCGGCAGACCTGCTATATGCAATTTTGAACTGTCGCGATGTAACACAACACGGCACAAGAATTTACAATACATTGTGGACAATAACAAATTTAAAATGATGTGTCGTTGTGACCAACACACAGTAATCATACATCGGCTTGTCAAGCTTGCCACAAATTTTCTAAACCCTGGGGGAGGGGGGTACTCGCATATATAAGGTATACGGGGATTTTTAGCACCAAAATCCCTAGATATGGGTCACATTTTCAAGAAAAAACGCTAATAAAAATGGTCCCCCAAAATTGAAAATTTCCGATGTGAGCCCAGAAAATTTTGAAAAATCAGCCTATTTTTGGAGCAAAATCCCTACACATGGGTTACTTTTTCTCAAATATTACCCTTAGAGATGGGTTAGGGTTCCTGAGTAATTGTTGATAGCAAATTGCACCCCTAAATAGCGTAAGATCGGTGAAGATGGTGAAAATCGCACCCCAAATGGCTTAATGGCGTCAGTTTGTAATGAAGCTTTGCTAACAAATTAGGTATCAAAAAGTATACAATTTCAATTGTATGTTCATTCATGGATTCTCTAAAACTAAAGAATCCATGGTTTATTTGCATGAAGTCTTAACCTATTTTCTTTTGTTTTTAGACCTTTTATGATGTCAGTGTCAACCCTACATAAAAAGTGACCATTAATGGTGGAGATGGCTTGAATTTACAACCCTTAATGGCGTAAATTGTGCTAAAAAGTACCCCTTTTTCCAAAAACGTAGATGCCACTGATGGGTTAAAATCAGACCCTTTTACGCCACTTTTTATGATGAGCACGAGTTCCACTTTATTTTTTTACCCCCCGGGGTTAGTTGCCAACCAGGTAAAGTTTTTCATGAATATTATAACCCCATGTTTCTTATTGTGTGCCAGTTATGTTTTGCTCATGATGTAATCATCATAGAAACAACACAATTTGGTTGGTTTTCTGGGTCAATATTGTATTGTATGAGTCTGGTATGCTAAATTATGCTAAAAAGGTCCAGCAGTTAGTAATGATTGCTTGGAAATGTGTCAATTATGTTATCTTTCCTTTGGTTCCCAATTATTGTTTGCTGTGCTGATTAAAAGATGAAAATATAGATAAAACCAATATTAGACACATTGTATTAGGCTCAATAAAGTTTATACATCAACTAGAACTGCGTCGCTAATGAAGAAAGATCCCCCGGACCCGTCACAACTTTTTTGGAAAATTATCATAAATTTGCTAATTCATTGAAAATATTTGCACCTCCCAAAACGGGTTTGAAAATGGCCATCTTGTTTCACCATTCACACTAATTTTCGTAACTTATTTGGCTTGATTTCACTAAATAGACGACATTATATTACACAACAATAACCGTTAACACACCATCAACTAGTCAAGATTTTGATGAATAAACTAAACATTTTTTCGACAATCGGATAAAAATCCTCAGTTACTTCAGTTCTCAGGGAGACAAAATATCCCAGCAGAATTAATTCTGAAAGTGTAAACAAGGTCGCGTACCGAGAGCGCTATGCGCCCGGCTATAAGTGTTTCACAGCCAACGCGTGTCTTACATGATTAATTTACAAGGAATCATAAATTTAGCATACTATTGTCTCATTCCACAATGTGATAGCCACAGAGTCGAAAGAAAGGGCAGGATGTTTCATTATGATTTTTTCATTTTGATTATTTACAAATATTTTGTTTATAGTAAATATGATCTATGCCATCCTCTCAATCCACAATGCGATGGCCACAGAGTAGAGAGAAAGGATGGGATGTTACAACAAGATACTTCACAATCATCAACCATACATAAACAATGAAAATGAAAAAGGTGAAAAATACATATTTTATGAATCTTTTTTCCATCTTTGTGTATCTTTATATGATTAGGCTACACATCCCTATCATCAAATTAGGTAATATGTGTCCTAGCAACCAACATGAAAAGATAATCAATATATCAGCTTGTCATGCTTGTTACAAAATTTAACCTACACAACAATGTCAAGATGGCCCACTTGAAAATGATGACGTCTTTACGAAATTTTGATCACTGGTGGCATTTCATGAGCTGGGTCAAAAATGTGTTACATGGTCAAAATGGTCAAAAAGCAATTGTTTGATATGATGTTGATATTATTGATCTCTTTCAATTCAATTAACTTTTTAGCCAAATATCACTTTTGTTTTGGCATAATGGACTGATTAAGGTTAATTACTCCATAGACCGCAATGCAAACTGTAATTTTCAAATGTGTTTTACTCAAAATTGCCCGTTTTTACTAAAAGATTAATGGTAAACAGTTCATTTTTTCAGGATGTGTTTTAAATACTTTAATAGTTACTATGATGCATTAAACTTGAAACAGACCCCTTAGGGTCTTGGTGTTAATGACCTTCAATTAATTAGAGGCGGGCTATACAAGGGGTGAAAATGGCATATTTCAAATCATTCTGTCTTAACTCTTATTTGATGCAGCTTGATCCCCTGAACATTTTGACACCAAATTTGTCAAAATCGGACAAAAAATGAGTAAGTTCTGCCCAAAAACTGATTTTTAGGGGGAGGGGATCTGAGGAAGGTCTAAAATTGATAAATTTGCCAATTACTCTAATTATATACCAAATTTTAGCCATATTGGTGACTATCTGTATGTATTTAAGGTCACAGAATCCATTTGTGAATGTTCCAGCAATGTCAAACCTTCCAAAATGGCGATATTGTCTCAATTTGGGTATCTACCGCATCCGTAGGCACCGCATCCTTAGGCACCACCACCCTTGTACTGCCAAGTTCAAACCATTGTCTCTCTTAAATTATGTAACCCATGAAGGCCAAATTACTGGCACAGATAGAAGCAAGTGTAAGCTTTAAAATGAGATATTAAACAAGTCAATAGGCCAAGGAATAGTGAATTTACATCAAATTAAGTTCGAGAACCCACGAAAAAATGTAACAACACCACCTTTTTAGCATACCCACCTAATGAAATGCCACCCACTACAAGAGACACTGTGAAAAACAGCACAAGCTTATGTTACAGAGGATTATGTAAGTAATAATGTCTTCCCCTTCTCACGTAATAGAGTTCCATGTCAATAATTTATATGATTTTGGAAAAAATAAACAATTTACACATTATCCAAGGAACCCCCCTTAATATATACTACTTTCAATCATTTCTTTATCTGATTATTACAAATTTAATAAGTTTGATGCTGTGTTTAAAAGACAAGAAAGAAAATCAATTTTGATAAATGGAAATACCGTGAGCACATTTGCAAAATAAACGCAATGCTATTAAGAATTAAGGGTAATAGATTGGAAACCTATGTAGTGCACGGCTTGGAAAAACAGCGAATGGTGGATTGGCAGCCAGGGCAGCGAGTCAATTTGCAGTTGAGTTCTTGGTGAAAGTAAATAACACAATTGTTGTTGGGCTTGGGCAAAAGAATGTATGAATGACAGGGTAGTGAATAACTCAAATGCCGAGTTGTTTAATTAAAGGGACTAGCCTATATTCCACTTAGAAAGAAACACTTATGGAAGTGCTCTTAACAAAGCTTGAAAATGCAGTGAAATCCTAAAAAACCTACACAGAAATGGCTCAAATTGAAAGAGAAATAATTTGTAATATTTAGGTTCATTCACAGTTGAGTTTTCAATAATACAAATAAGACAATTATCTGGATTTGGGAGGGGATGAATTAAGGTGGCTTGAATGCTGTTGCGACTGTAGTTGGTAGCTGCGGCAGATGACAACAAGTTTGCAATCGTGAGTTGTGATCTAGCGTCACACATTTAACCTACGATTGTAGGACTGCGCCACAAACCATGCAGCACCTCCCCAGTATCCTGTATTGGAGCAATTTTGAACACCTGACGACCTTGATGTCTATAATGAAAATGCCCCAAAATGTGTCAAACATTGGCTGAAACACATTTGATGTTTTGTGGACACGCTACACAATTGCGTACTGCCGCGATGGTCTGTTGTGAGAAAAGTTGAATTTATTCCAGCTCATGCGTCATTGCGACAAT
The DNA here is from genome assembly GCA_000969725.1 of Ophiothrix spiculata. Lineage (NCBI taxonomy): Eukaryota > Metazoa > Echinodermata > Ophiuroidea > Amphilepidida > Ophiotrichidae > Ophiothrix > Ophiothrix spiculata. The sequence goes on from JXSR01S010747.1 coordinate 56,063, forward strand.
CATGACAAGGTAATCAAAATATTGGCTTGTCGTCCTAGCTGGAAATTTTTTAAGGCTGAGTTTGCGCACTTGAAATTGTTTACGCCACGCTGTTTGAGCTAGCACCATGACGGACACTATGGAACAAGCTTTAGTGATGACAGTAGTGATTTGAACCCCAATTCTCAGTAAATTGTGCTGGTTTTTGCATTTTTCTTATCATGATGTGTGAAAATTGAAGAAATTTGTGTAGGTGCTAATGCCACCTTAAAACCTGCAACTCGTGCTGCTGTTGATAGGATCTTGTGGAGATACTCACTCTCCTAGCACAATCAATACTTTAGGAGAAAGCTGTTGTCATGGGAGTTTGTGAATGACAAATGATGTGTTTGTATGCGTGGCGGAGAAGGGAGGAAATTATTGAAAGGTGCACACCTGAGCTCTGTAACATTTTAGATTCAGGCTAATTAACACAGGCATGTAGGCATATATATGCCTGTAACCGTCTCCAAACAAGGACAATCAGTATGATCAGTGTCCGAAGAGAACTCTTGTTGCGAGATGTTTGAAATGATGTGATGTGTCTGAATACATTGCAGGGAAGGTAGAACAATTTTGGGAGCAAGTTTACACCTGAGCTCTATATCTATGTCAGATTAAGGTTCCTTTCACACGCACATGTCTGTCTTCCCTCCCAATATCAAAATAAGGACAATTGGTGTGTAACCTTTGATTGTAGACACATGTTTTTTCTGCTATATAAACCAAGGACAAATGGAGTTGATATATCCAGCTAAGGACCTTAAGCATGCATTTGTATATGCTGCATATTTAGGTCAAATATTACCTATATTAGCAATTAGTGCTGCCAAGTTTCATAAATACAGTTTTTGTGTGATATTTTCAGTTGATATAAATTGGAAATGTAACCTACCATATCCTAGGTTACAATCCAACCTGCAACAACCAAAAGTAAACTACCAAAGTTACAATTATGGCTGCAATATTGTACCTTATATCACTTATTATTGAAGTCATTAAATTTCCTGCAGTCCTACAAGCTCCTACAGAACATCTGAATGCAATAAATGCATGGAGTGAACATGCCTATCACCTTGTGTAATATCATGGAAGACTTATCTTTTCATGCGATCGCAGAGCTTATTGACCAATCAAGACACATGCAGTGCATTTTCGCTAAAGCTGCATAGTCGCACACGCTCTCAGCATACGCACCCTGCAGATTTGCTTTGTAGGAAATTTAACGATTTCAATAATATTAGCATATAGCCAATATTGTTCCTGTAGTCATTTTCACCACCAATATGGAAGCACCCCCCAGTTATGATAAACAGAACAGTCTTTCTAAATCCCACTGTACATACAGTAGATTGTATTCTCAATATACATGAGTACAAATGGAGATTTATTTGATCCAACATGCACGGTATTCAGTTTTACAGATTTGACAGAAATTTCACCAGGCAATTTGAGCTTCTCAGTGTGCACTTATGTAAATGACAAACCTATCTAGCTCATTTTCTAGTCATTGCCTGGATATGTCACACTCCTTTGAGAGAGAAACGGAGTCATTTTTTGCGCCATTTATTTTAGATTGAACTTGAATGGCTAAATATTTTGAGTATATCAATTATTTGAATTGTTAATTGGTAATGAGGAATACAAGTGTATTTCACATGTTTGGTTTACGTTGTTTGGTTTTGTGCAAAATCTTGTAAAGTGATAAAATTTCTAGAGGTGAACATTATTTAGTGACAAATTTGGTGTTGCCTATGTTAAATAGCATAGATTGACAGGAACAAACCCGCAAGGTTTTATTTAATACAGGCACTTTAGAAAATCACTTTCAGGAAAGAATTCAAACCATTATGTCCTTTAAATGTGAGCCAATTCGATTCATGGGACTTGTTGAGTGTTTCTATACCAAAGTAACTAGTTTTGTATTACTATGTATTCAATATATAAAGAGGAAACAATTTTGACTACAAATTACAAATTATTATAGAAATATTGCAGTATGTTTTAAGTTTTTAAAGTAAGTGTTTTTTCATTGAAATTATGCCAAGTCCTTAATAGGAAACGTTTTACTACTATAGGGAAGCAATTCAACTTTATTTAGATCAATACTATTTGCACAAGGGACATGCATGGCTATAAGTGGTATAGTCCTTGACTCTTAATCACGGGGATTGAGGGTCTTGGGTTTGAATCTGGTGGCGGCATGCGTAGTGTCCTTGAGCAAGATACTTACCCTCATTTGCTTCCTATCCATCTAGGTGTCAAGTGGGACCAGCATTCTCCAGTGCTGGGAAGGTAACAGGCTCGCAATGAAGAAGGTGTGGCGATCCCAAATATATGACAAATATAACAAAAACGTGGAATCTGGCCAATCACTTTGAAAGAGAAATAGGTACTCCCACCTATAAATACAGGCCATCTCCTTTACCTTTTAAAGAGGCAATTCATGATCTATTTTTCATCCTCAATCTCTTATCAAAATTGAGATTTTTAGCTAAACAGAATCCTTGACTGGTACATGTTACACTCCCCAAACCATTCTTTCAATTGTGCTGGCATTTTTTAGAAAAGTGAGAAAAGGTGTCAGTTTCTAATTACTGTCGGGCCCGACAGTAATTACAACATAGTAGCCTATGGGGATTTTTAAATGCAGAAAAGCTTGTAACTTGAAAACCAATGGTTCAAATCAAGTGAAATTGTCAGCATTCATTTATGTTGAACTCTTTTTTATTTAGCTAGAGAAGAGATGAGGTTTTTATCACTCCAGAATCATGAATTGCATCTTTAAGGAGAAGCAATTTAATACAGGAAAACAACACTGACCCAAGTGCATGCTTTCCTACCAAGACTCAACACTGCATTGGTCAGACCAGGGACTTGAACCCACAACCTCACAAGTAGTCGTCCATTGCTCTTTCACCCTAGTTGGTACTGAATGGCATACATTTATTATATATGTCACCATATTTAGGCAGGGTAACCCACTCAACCGGAGTTGATTTACAGTAGGGCCCTGCAAGAGATACAACAAATACATGGTCTGATTCAGGCCCTCGAAATCCGCGGTAACGCGGCCGCGTCGTTCCCAGAAAAAAGTTTGAAGTCCCAGAAAAAATCGATAAGCTTAAAAAATAATAATATAAAATCAAATAATAACAAAAATTTCAGACAACAGATGATTTTTTATGGCAATATTCAATGCGTAATTAATACAAATAAATGAGCCAATAATGCAAATTTGGGGGTTAATGTCAAATTACTGACAAAAACAAGTGTTATTTTAGAGCAATTTTAACAAATTTTTCATAAATCTCACAGAAAATTCTCATCAGCACTAGAAAAATTCCCAGAAAGGTTGATTTTTTTTCTATATCCTGCCCTGGTCTGATTATACAAATGAAGTCTGCAGATGTTACATTATAATCATAATATCTTTGGCAGGATACTTAATGTGATATCCAAATATAGACTTCATTTATTATATTTGTAGACAAGTTCAATAGCACGGATAATTTGTTTGTTTAAAAATAGCCCTTTAAATGGGAATACCAGAGCATGGGACAAATATAGCAACTCATAATAGGTTTACCAGAGATTGCAATATTGTAATGTTTGCAGAAATTTATGAACTCATCAGGTAAAACACTATGCAGCACCCCAAGAAGGAGCATTCGCACAGGGGACCAACGGCTTAACGTGACTTCCGAACCACGGAGCATTTAGAGTAAAGTTTCTTGCCCAAGGAAACAAGGAGACGCACACCGCGGGGCTCGGGGCTCGAACTACGTTTATACATTCTCAATATCAATTAGAACCCTTGAATTCAGAGTGTGGTAATGGATTAATTGGAAAAAGTACTGTTATGTGCAGATTATGTATTGTATCCACCACTGACTTCAAGTGCTAATGGAAAACTTTCTTGCATTATGGAAGGAAGTGAACAATTTGTTCATAGCTCTGACTGAGCCATCATCTACAACCACTGGCCTATTCTGAGCAAAATCCACTAGCCTAGTAGCTAGCTGGATGCTGTTCAGGTGAACGGCTTGCATGTGCTGCTGTGGCACACGCTCTCTGCTTGGTCACTAAATGGGGTAGGTCACAGGATGATTTTGGTTACAGGAATGATTGGTGTGAAGGAACTTAACAAGTTCTACATATTCATTGACTCACAGGCATTCTATAAAAATATCTGATTTACAAGAGTCCTACAGTTCTCATACCTGTTTACCCAGATAATTGTCTGGATTGTTTAGTTTTATTTAGCTTGTGTAAAAAGTTCCGAGCAATGTGTAAGACTATGGTCACAATAACACGTACGAACAGTTACGAGCAGTGTTTAGTCCGTTTAAAAGGACCACGAGCAGCGAGCAAAGTGAGCAGCGAGAGTGTCGCATGGTCCTATTAGATTGACTAAACACTGTTCGTAACCAGTCTTTCCCGGAACGCACAGCCGTAACATTTGTTTGTTACGGCTCACCGTTACATTTACATACCCTGTCGCTGGCAACGTCCCATACTGAAGGTCACGTAAGGTCAGGTAATGCGTATCAAACAAATGTCTGAGATGATTATAGCTAACGAGATACGAAGCAAAAATAATCCCTATTCGTCATCGTGTTCCACCACTACCCCGGTATTGTTATTATTATTACCTAATCCATTCGATCGATCAAGCACTTACCATCGCTATAATCATCTCAGCTAAATGTTACATTATCAAATGTTACGGCTAGACCGTAACAATCGAATCGCCATGTTCTCTTATCTTGGGGAACTTCCAATTTTCAAAAAGAAAAAAAAAACAGACCCAGTAATTAACACGTATATGCAAATCACATTATGAAGCATCTATGTACAATGAAAAACTTACCTAAAATTGATTTTTTCGATGGTAAATCCACTCTAAAAGTGGTCTAATTTACCATGGAATTCTGACCATTTTGTTGATCATTTTTGATGAGCACAACTTTCAAAGCCGACCATTTCGGTTTGTGATGCTCGAGTGCATGATTGGAAGGCACTGTATCAATCTTTTTAAAAAAATTGCGTCTAACGTCGCATTTCGCGTCAATATGGTACTAAAAAAGTGTTAACATATGAATTCGTCAGAGAGTGTATTATGTTACGGTGAGCCGTAACAAACAAATGTTACGGCTGTGCGTACCGGGACAGACTGGTAACTAATATGATCAAAATAAATCAAATGCTGGAAATATAAATATAGCATTTACGGCTAAGTTGTGTTTGGTACCACCAAACTTCGTCAGGCCACTGATTGATCACCAACTGTTCGTAATTGTTCGTACGACGTATTGTGACCATAGTCTTAATTGAGCTCAAAATCCTTTGAGGAAATCCTGCTCCTTTTTAGTAATTTTTATGTTTCATGATACAACATATGGCATCATTGTGTTTTCATTATGTTGTTTAATGATTAACCACTTCAGTTCCAATACAACACATATAATTACATTTACATCACATTGCTTAATAAATGGGATGGCAAGGGGGTTGCTCCTACCTCCTGACAGATGAAAGTGTGAAGAAAATGTGGATATTTGGAAGGCCAAAATTTGGGAAAACTGAAAAATTGGAAAATAAATGGGAATATTTGGAAGAATAGGGAAAAGTCTTGGAAAGAAAAAAAGAGCTTTACTTCCAAATGATCAGGTGTGGCTACACTGTGCACATCCATTTTGCTCTCTAGTGCTACCTGAGAACAGAGGTCTATTTTATAGAGATTTTCTTAGCTCACTCTCTTAATTAAAAAAGGAGAAGATGGTGAAGTCTGAAAACATGATCGAATTTTGATACTAGCGTTTCTAAAATGTTGATCCTTCCATCATATAAAATCAATCATATTAAGACATGTTCTTTTAAATCTATTTCCTTACAGAAGTAATGATACATATTCATGACCTCAATGATGTGTTTCATTTACTTCTCTTCATTCCTAATGGCACAGTTTTGCGCAGTGCGCAGCCAGAATAAGACTCCATAAGGCTGCGATCACATAGAACTATATGGTATACGGTATTCACTATATGCTCGTCAGGGAGCGATTCATATTTGGAATTGGCAGGGATTATCCTCATCACTAAATACATGAGTGCCTCCCCAGGAGCACATGGCAAATATCGTAAACTGTATACCCATGCGTATACTTCTATGTGATCGCAGCGTAACAGACTTGATTATGTTTGCCATGCCCTGCTGATTTTAATATCATTATATATCTTAATCATGTTTCATCTGACAGTCGTTCATGTAACACTTTCTCCATGAAGGTTACAATAATCCAGATTTATTAGAAAGCAACCATGCCCTATATCTCATTTTAGCTTGTTCTTATATCTACCAAAGAGATTATTAAATGCGTTTTTCATAATAGATAAAACACATGTTCTGTTTCTAACGCTGTTGTATGATCCATTTTCAATTTGCTGTCATAGCCCAAAGGCAACTGTATCTACAGAAA
>JXSR01S010748.1:28791-39765 GCA_000969725.1 Ophiothrix spiculata
GTTTTTTCCACACATTTACGGTAAAATCCCGTAAAAGACGTAAAAATTTACATTTCATCCGTAAATATTTTCTTACGGGAATTCACCGTTAAAGAATACTGGTTTTCTACCGTAAAAATACGGTCATTTCTTAGAGTGTATAGTATATAGTATTAACAGCAAAGAAGCAAATATAATTTAGTTTGAAAGGACATTTTCCCCTGTTTTGAAAGTCTTGAAGAAATCAGAGAGGTTGCAACAAGCCCTTCGGGCCGACACGTTACAAAATAACCTGTATGGTTAGTTGAGATTTCACCAAAGACTCTTTGCCTTGCAAAATATCTTGTTAGTTGTAACGGCCCATTATCTTCAACATATTTTGGTGACCAACTTCCGAGCTTGTATGAATTGCAAAATGCTTATTTAAATCTTTAATGCATGGTGCTTTAATTTTGTACTACTTTGGTGAATACGTCTTTATTTATTCCCACATTTTTCTTACCCAATGTTTTTGTTATCTGTAATTTTTTTAGTTTTCTATTTTTGTTACCTGTGTACAAGTGCCCTGAAGTAGAATATTGTTGCGTAAAGGTTTTCACGAAAAACAATTTAAAAACAAGTTATATGCAATTAATTTCAAAATATTTTCAACAAAAGAAATATAAAACGAAACGAAACTGATTTAATTAAAAACAAGCTTTGTTATTAGAAAGTAGAAAATACCGGTTTAAGGGGAATTGTTCTTGAGTTTTTAAACGTTATCTACAAAATAGAAACAGTTTGTGATATATCAATCATGTGACTCAAAATGTTAAAATATAAAATGCAGAGCTCAACAGAGATCTACTGGTTATACTTTATATAAATGATTTCAAAAGTGCAACTTCTCTTTTTGAAATTATCCTATTTGCAGATAAAACAACTTTAGTATATTGTCACCCTGATATTTCGTCCAAAAAGAATGTATTAATAAGGAACTCTGTGAAATTGGCAATTGGTTTAAAGCAAATAAACTATTTGTCAATGCCAAAAAACCGATTACATGACAATGGGAACATCACATAATACTAACAAGTGTGTAGATATGAGCTCAGTTTCTCAAAACGAAAGAACCAATACCCATGAAGACTATGAAAAGAGTGAAACTAGCAACGATCCAGATAAACACAAAGTAGCTGTTATTTTGAATAGTGGTTGTTTGGACAGTCACTTCTACCAATTTGTAGGCATTATTATTGATCATATCGATGCAATATCTAAAATAATATCCAGAAATGTTGGAATGTTAACACAATTGAAATATTGTCCCAACTCATTATGCATATTTTGTATTGTATACTCTTGTGTTGCCTTACATAAATTATGGTATTCTAATATTGGATAACCCTTACAAAACATTATCTAGATAACGCTACAAATGTGGGCAGTTAAAGGGCTATTTGTTTTGAGCATTATAGATGCCATGCTAATCCACTCTTCAAAAAACACAAGATCATGAATGTTTATGACACGTTTTTAGCTTGACCTACGCGTATTCATGTATAAGCATAATAGAGATTTGCTACCTGCACTCTTAAAATGAAAAGAGTAAACAGTCACTCTTTCTTAGAGTGATTTTTATTTCACTCCAAAAGACTGACATTTCACTCTTTTCGAGTGACTCTTAAAGAGTGAAATGTCACTCTTATAGTTATAATAATTCACTCTTTGAAGGAGTGAAAATTGTCACTCTTTTAAACGTTGGTCACTGACACCGCTCCCTCAAAGAGTGAATTATAACTAATTATAACTCTATAAGAGTGACATTTCACTCTTTTGGAGTGAAAAAAAATCACTCTAAGAAAGAGTGACCGCTCACTCTTTTCTTTTAAGAGTGATATACCAGTATTTAATAATTATTTTCGTAAACATACCCACAAGGAATACCCAAATATTATAGCATCCACGAGACTAGGAAGGTGTTTTCTGATCGATCAATTCGAACCTTTTGTCCTGTCTTATGGAACTCTATAAACAAAATAACAAAACAAGACACTGCCAAAGAGTTGAGAAGAAAGTTTAAATTGCATGTTTTTCATACTATTTAAATACATAACTGAATTTTGAAACCATTCAGATCGTTTGAACGTTTTAGGTATGTCTTGTCTTATATTTGTCTGCTTTTGTGCCAAATTACTTTTGGTAATGAAAATTAAGACCCTACTCAGGGGATGACCCTTTCAGGCCTCCATGGCATTTTGTTAATCTCCTCAATATCAAGACCGAAAACGTGCTTGATCGGATAAAACAACATGTTTTTGAAATAAAACAGAAATATATCTTCTCTTTAAAAACAGTCAAATGTTCCTTATAAACCTCAAATATCCCTCTTTGACATTCTAAAATGTTTAAAGGAAAGCAGAGCTGAACAAAACAAATTCTAAAATAAGCTTGGTTATTACTTAATTAACTTTGGGGAATTAAATGCATTTTGCAATTTCAAGTTTTAAATCAGGATTGGCATTCGAATATTGTCGTTGTTGTTCCTCTTAAATCCTGTACTGATATTAACTACAAATAATCATTTGATATGGAAACTGACTTTAAAAATTTGCAAAAGATTTAAAATGAAAAGCAAAGATAACCACGTAGCATTGTGTGGGATTTTTTTTGTTGTTGTTAATTTTGCAGATATGATTACTGATATACCTCAAGATTTAATAATTGTATAATCGTCCAAAAGGCACCGCGCTGCAAATAATAAGGATATGATGCAAACGAATAATCCAAACAAAACGGAAGTGGTCATTCCATTGCTTTGGTCCATCCGTCAGATTTCTTAGTATAGGGCCAGGTTCACATAGTAAAAACGTGCCGCCCTGCACTTCTACGGTATCTTTATTACGTAAATCATTATCCTTTAAACTTGACCTTTTATTATGGTAACAAATTAAATTACTAATCACTGTAAGGTTTTCCCAATGACCCTGTATTATGTAAAAAGCAAAGTACATGTTCAAGTTTGTTCACCAGGATTGTTTTTGACTTCATCACTGCAGAAAATCAGATTATTCATATTAAGTTTACGCACGAAAGTTTATTTAAACAATCAGCTTGATTGGATTGAAACATTTAGTCATTACATGTATAAAGTAATAACCGTACACAAAACCTTTTTTTAGCTATATCTCGATAGGTGTTTAACCGACTTTAAGGTTTTACAGGTTTTCCTCCGGGTACTCCGGTCTTCCTCCTGCACTTAAAACTGTCACCTGATTTGTCCATCATAATCTGCCCTCACCCAGGATATGGGAAGCTGCATAAAGGGTACATATTACAATCTTACTACCAATATGCGCTTGAAAAGGCCGGAAAACGCTTAAATGAAGTGAAATTATTGTGACGATCTACCTGCAGCGAATCATGAGCGGTTTAATCTAAATGAAAAATCGCTATACAAAAACCATTGTTATTACTTAATATGTGATTTTCCAATAAGGAAATTATTATGCGTGTGTTATTTACCACTAACAGTTGTTTCGAGGTATCTATAGTTGAGATTACTGGAAACTTGGAAACTTTTAAGGCCAAGACAGGCTAATTGATTCTTGGGATAACATGGATAAAGTGGAAGCAGAACAAGTCAGGTCATTGATCTAGCTAAGTATTACTTTAGTAGCTACTCAGTAGGGCCCACATACCTATAATCACAGAACTAAATTAATAAATCACAGAACTAGATTTAAAGATATGCAATATGCAATACTAAGAAAGATGCTATACCAAGAAAGAAGTTAAATGAGGTTAATGAAAAGGAAAGCAGGTGCATAGAGGTTAATAGATGTAATTAACATGTTTAAAGGAAAGCAGAGCTGAACAAAACAAATTCTAAAATAAGCTTGGTTATTACTTAATTAACTTTGGGGAATTAAATGCATTTTGCAATTTCAAGTTTTAAATCAGGATTGGCATTCGAATATTGTCGTTGTTGTTCCTCTTAAATCCTGTACTGATATTAACTACAAATAATCATTTCTTTAACAGTTACGGCTACGTTCCCTAAATGGGTGCCATTTTTGCCAACGGCATCTTTACTGCAACTTTTTACCTACTAACACATATCAGAATAATACAATTTTTGGCGTACATATGTAATAGAGTCTCTAGTTTATACATGAGACTTTAGTAGTGATTTCAAGTCCCTTATCAAGGTCAAAATTACGTCAATAAACTACTTTTTACACCTTTTTCGCCGAAACCTTAAAATGTTTTGTTGTTCGAACGATTCGCCTGTTTCAAATTTTGACAGAATTGTAGGCTTGATACTTTTTATTGAATTACAAATAATATTTTATAAATGTGTTGTGTTGATTTTGAATGATAATGTAACAAACCCGCGTTCTTTTGCCCGAAAAACCGGGCGTGAATTATGACTCTGAGTTCGCCCTGTTTGAGCTGTGAATAGCCTGATTTTAGTATCTACATGTTGTCTGATATACGCATTCGCATAATTTACTTACAAATTGAGCATTCCAATGAGGCAAAAATTGCAATTTTTATGTAAACAAAAGAAAAATACGGCATTCTAATGTTTATGTTTTAGATTTTAGTTCACCATCTCAACGCTGCCTTGATAGCTCAGCGGTAGATCTCTCGCTTCGTAATGCATGACTAACCCCTGCCATAATCCATGGTTCGAGTCCCTGCAAAGGCAGTGGAAACTATTTATCTTTTCATGATTGAAAAATAGTTAGGATTCACATTTTTCCTGAGCATGTGGATTCCTCGTACCCTTAAACAGTTAATACTACCCGTAGCAATAATGTAAAACAATGTCCAAATAGTAATCACAGTGATTTTCAAGTAATAGCCACTATATTACATTGCAGAAAGCCTTCGGCATTTTCGGTTAAAAACGTTAATTGGGCTTTTAGAAAAGAGCTTTGTTGTTGGAAAATTCATTTTTTTCCCCAAATTTTAACTGCGAAATGATCCCGGGAAATGATTCTGATAGAAGAGGAAATGAAAATCTGATAGAAATGGTGTATCATGAATAGTGCTGTTTGTGCACGAACTTTATTTAGATCTAATTCAATGCATACCCCATGAAGGAGTCTGTTCGTACAGGGGACCAACGGCCTAACGTGACTTCCGAACCACGGAGCAAGTAGAGTAAGGTTTCTCGCCCAAGGAAACAAAGAGACGAAAACCGCCGCGCACAGGACTCGAACCCACAACCTCAGTATTTAGAGACCCGTGCTCTAACAGCTCGGCCACGCTCCCCTATATATATGTTACACAAAACATGCAAATGTTTGAAGACTTGCAATATACTATATATAATGTTCAAGTTATGTATAATGCAAAAATTGGTACAATAAACATTTACTTGAACACGTATCTTCCGGTAATGTTATTACATTTACCAGTTTACTTCGGAAGTGCAAATACATACAGTACGGTATTTTGTTTCTTTGATGTATATTTTCGGTTGGTAAAAATTTACAATGGCTAATATGTAGAGGCTTTGCATGACGTAGGTAACTTTTCTTCAATAAAGCTCGATACTTCGTTTTGGTAGTATAGTGTTTGTGTAGTTATGTCAGTAGTTCAGTTAATACAAAACTTGTATGTACCGATCATGATGATGTACAGGGACATTCTTCATTTGTAGTCAATTCATGAAGAATTCAATATATGTGACCTTCCAGCCCGTATGAGCAGTAAATGCCAGAAACTTCATTTTGCGCTACAGGTGAAAATACATGTCAAGGTCATAATTTGCCGAAATCGATTTTATAACAGATTCACAATCCTAGTGATTACTACAAAATACCAGCAAAGTTTCATTTCAAGAAAATGATAGGAAATGTGAAATAAATTGGTATATTCTTAAGACAATCAACAGAAAATATAGGGCATACTAAATTTGGAACGCGTTTATCTCAGTTATACGTTTTACTCCCTTACAAACTTTGACGGACCATAACTTGACTTCTGGAAATCGTGTGAAGTTCATTAAGGTGTCATTTTAATCATTAAAGCATGGTCCTTGCAAATAATTAAAAAAGTGAAAATGACAAAAGCTGGCATTTACTGCTGGTTTGGACTGGACGGTCACATATAAACTTCTGTCGGCAACCAAGTCTGTGTCTTTTTTTTTCTTTGCGCATATGATGTTAAACGATTAAAAACAATCTTGTTTACATAACTCAGTACTGGTCAAAATTCTTTAGTCGACTTAATCGGTGTTCCAATTGTGATTTATTTTATTGAATTTAGTTTTGGGTTTTCTGTCAAATCAAAATTCGACACATAACAGACGGAGTGTCTAATAATTGCATTCGTCTGTTGTTTTATTTGTTGAGCAATTGAACTAGTTTTGAAAATTACTTCAAGCAGCTTAACTAAGCACGGTTGATAACGATAAATATCATTTCTACTACGTTTATAGTTCGGAGGCACCTCCACAACAAATTAGATAATCATACTGAACTAATTGTTCACATCACAGAATTTTAGACAAAACTTTAACTTATTTTGATTAGTTTAACATGTTGAACTATTTTATATGTTGGTTAAAGAATGCTTGACCTAATGTAAAAACAGATATCGTTTATTAGTTAACCAACACTTCTCTTAAGAGAAGATTTCGCACAAAATATCGAGGTTCAAAAGTACAAACAATTAAAAATAAAACCCCATAAAACATCGTGACAAATTTCATGCAACTATAAACCTCTTGTGACGCTTTTCCAATGCAAATTGAAGTTCCTTTATGTCTGATGCATCCGGAGTGAATTGCGAAAGTAAAAAGTTTTGAAACCCTATATAGAGAAAGTACTTATTTACAAAGGAGACACTTCAACATAGAAAAGTGTAACAAACATAACAGTGTTTATTTATGTTATTATGTGTAAGGTACAACAAAGATTTACTTTTAAATACAGATGTATGATCTGGTAGTGTCACATTTACATCGGAAGAGCAAATAGCATTCAGTTTATTTGATGGAAGGATACTTTTATTATGACGCCGGATTGTATTTATCACAGCGTATATGGGAGACTCGAAGGCAACTCGCTCGCAGAGAGGTACCGATGTCCTGGTTTTTGTCTTCGTTTTGGTCGAATTATCTTCGGCTTGGTTTTTGTAGTCCTAGCGCTTTTGGCGACGCTGGGCTCTAAATAAATGTTATAACAAAACGGTGGACTTTTCATGTGAACCCAACTTAAAATAAATTACGTCTGGCTACGCCCAACACGAGACCAATTATCACAATACATGAAGAAAAACGCTTACACAAATCATAGGCTCATTCTTACATTGATTTATTACTCTACAACACAACTTACATACCAGCAACCTGCATTCAACTGCGACGGACCGTTTTGGACAGAGCGATCATAATACGTGACCGTGCGACAGGAGACCTTGTTAGTTCTACACGAGGAGGGCGTTGGCGTTTGCTTATATACAGCGAAGTCAGCTGAAGTCACGGATGCGTTAAAGCGTGCAGTAGGTCAATAACCTTGAGTAGGTAAACTGGGGGGAAATGGTACCACTCAGTCAAACAGGTAATTTTGCGTCACAACATACGCCCTCCCTGCCTGACTTGGCCCCTGAAAAATTCCCCTTCTGCACGCATAAAAGTCTTTATTTAAATTTTGAAAGAGGCTATGATCCTCAATAACCATGCCAACCAACGAAATATCCGCGACGAAACCCTTTTGACGATGAACAATGATCAAGCACCTTTGCGACGTTAACCGTCATTTCTGCTTCTTGCGTTTCTTCAACATAACTCGTTGCCCAAAAGATGTATCGACGAAACCCTTCATACATTGTAGGTCGTAGATGTCCAGTACAGCGACAAGTTATTAAGTGTGCTGCTCACTACCAAGTGGCAGACTTACGAAGTGTCTTACGAAGACAGCGACAAGTTAATGTGTAAAAGCGATCCACTACCACTGGAATACCTGATATACTGAAGTCACCCGGATATCTCAAAGATCAAATTCTGGAAACGTTTTAATTAGAGTGCCTGACTCGTATCTAAATTGTTCCGAAAAATTATGTTTATTATTTTTACCATGTTTACGCATGTTATGTTTACTGCGTTCAAATTTATTATGGAAATACAATCGTTTAGATTTTCTAATCAAACCATGTAGTTTATTCCTGTATGCCTTGAAGTTAGTTTTATTTTCATCATTAGGGTGTCGTAAATATGTTTTATACATTTTGTTTTTGGTATTTATACTACACTCTAAGAAATTTCCCGTAAATTTCACGGTAAAATCACTGGCAATTTTGTTGCCAACACTTTACCGTTAATTTTACAACTTTCCGTAAATTATTCAACGGTATTTTAGAAATTTCCCGTAAATTTTACGGTAAAATCACTGGCAATTCGGTTGCCAACACTTTACCGTAAAATTTACAACTTTGCCGTAAATTAATAAACGGTATTTTACTGGCCACACCAAGAGAAAATATGCAGCCTTAGTACAATAACTACACATTTATTTTATATTTAGTATATATTTTCTGTGGTGTCAAATTGTCTTTTTTGCTAATAATTTACGGAACTTCCCCGTTTTTTCCACATATTTACGGTAAAATCCCGTAAAAAGACGTCAAATTTACATTTCATCCGTAAATATTTTCTTACGGGAATTCACCGTTAAAGAATATCGGTTTTCTACCGTAAAAATACGGTCATTTCTTAGAGTGTACGTAAAAGTGCTTTAGTTATCCACGGTGACATTGGTTCTTCCTTTGATTTACGACTAAACTTCTTAAACGGAATACAATCATTATAATATCCCTTTAATTTATTCATAAAAATTCTTTATACGAAAACAAATGTATAGAAAAAAGTCCTTTTCATTGATTTTGTTTCTTTGATTTTCACACTTGCACTGAACATAACGAAAATAGTTATTGTGAGTGTTTTTTCTTGATTTTGACCTGAAAGGGAAACATAAAAAAGGGACCCTGACGTCATCATGGCTGTGGAAACAACGCGTATTTTCGTCACTCTTATAAATATTGAATAAGTGAAAATACGTCCGTGTTACTGAGAATTGTCGGTTTGAATACCAACGTAAATTAGATTCAGCACTTATAATTATCTGCAACTGTAAGAATAAACAAAAAAGTCTTTAGGTGAAGAGTATATTTGGCACAATTGACTCACTTGAAAGGATTGATTGAAAGGATTCCAACAGTAACTATTTGAAACAGCTTTAAAAAGATGTAAAACGACCGATCTTATATACCTTAGTAGTTCGTCAAAAAATCAGTTTTGAATCTTGACACACAGGCAAGACCAAAATACCGTATCAAAGGTATCAAGATAATAAAACGGAGAAGCACTATTTCCAGTTAGTCATGAGTCGAGATTAGGACGGATTAATTAAGGAACTGATAGAACAAGTCGCAACGTATTGAACTAGCTGAGCATTTTGTATTTTAAACCTACACTGAAAAATATTACCGTATTTTGATATACGATTGAAGACATGTATTTTTGACGGTAATATCCTGTAAAATCAATTCATAGGATGTAAAGTACATTTTACGGAAAGTTTCCGCAGTTTGACGCCGTCGCATATATTTTACGGTTAATATCACGTTCAATATTTTTCGAATGTTTATATCATGGAAATTGATTGAAAATCACAAATCCTTTTGTCCTTTCTCTCTTACAAATCATCAAGATTCGTCATATTTACGTGAATGGTGTTTCTAATCCATTTGTTGTCCGATAAGAATTTAAAATCCCCCATTCACTCGCCACGATTGAACATGGCTCAGTCGGTTACCGCGCACTCTTAAAAAGAAAGGATCAACTTGATCCGATAAAGTATCAAATATGAGCTTACCCTTTTCCGGATCAAAATTCTCCTCAAATTTGATCCTTTTCGGATCAAACACACTCTTTTTTGATCCGAAAAGGATAAAATTTGAGGAGAATTTGGATCAAAATTGATCCGGAAAAGGTGTAAGCTCATATTTGATACTTTATCGGATCAATTTGATCCTTTCTTTTTAAGATAGAGGTGGTCAATATATTCCCACACTACAGTTGAGCGAAACACCGTTTTCTATCCAGGGTATTTTCGGCCAGAGTCCAAAAAATGTATGTATGTTTATTATTTTCAAACTACATAGTACAAATATGAAATCCTGCAAATTTCACGATTATTGGAAAGTTAGTAAGTAATTAAAAAGAATAATTGAAACTCGCATATCGTCATTTTTACCTAACATGAAATCAGTGGCGACACTTGGTCAACCAGATTTACGCCCGAGGACGGTTATAATACATTTTGGGAATTGTCACTCTGTCATTAAAAGTGAATGCAACTCATTTGCATTGACACAACATGACACACCTGCTGTTAGTGGTTAGTGTTGTTCAATTATCGAGCTTCATTGTTTACGCTGCTGTGGTTTTTGCAGTGATACGATACCATTGGCTGCTAGGCAAAAAGCTTCCCCTATTTAAAAGCGTTGAGTTTTCATTTCGGTCAGATCTCGGGTTTATTAGAGTGTAACATATTCAATATTGTTTAAATCGGATGCTATTTTAAAGAGGACTTACTCTAGATTATAAATGTTTAAAAATAATTATTCAAATACCTTCCAATAATTGGAAAAAAAAAAAATTCTGTCTAAAAAAGGGGAATAATATTAAATGTAGAGGATTCGCATATGACAATGACCGTATTTTGAAGAGGAATCTTAAAACGTCAACTTCAAATCATATAGATAAGTCACGCCCTATAAATCCCAACGTTTTGTACCTGCAGGCCGCAAGAGTCATGATCGGCTAGATAGCAGTTATGAGGGGAGCGTGGCCGAGCGGTAAGAGCACGGGTCTCGTAATACAGAGATTGTGGGTTCGAGCCCCGGGCCTGGCGGTTTTCGTCTCCTTGTTTCCTTGGGCAAGAAACTTTACTCTACTTGCTCCGTGGTCGGACAGTCACGTAAAGCCGTGGGTCCCCT
>JXSR01S010749.1:30300-41899 GCA_000969725.1 Ophiothrix spiculata
ATCGGAATGCGCTGATATTTGCCGTGCAAATTGGTCATATTTGGTACTCAAGTGACGGTCCCATGGACATTTTCAGCGAACACTGGATCTGACTTGGTCACAAACAACGCATTTTTTCACATTCAGAATGTATTTTTTCAGAAACAAAGTTCATTCATTGAAGGACCTCATTTTTTACGATATCTAAAGATCGACCTCCCGACCATTTTTCACTCATTTTAAACTTCAGACGGCCGTAGCTCAAAATCGGCCTTGCCGACAACTTGTACCTTTTGATGTAACGCGTCACATATGTTTATGATACATGTCAACACTAATCAACATACAAGATATTCTTCTGTAATAAGCTCAGTTTAACTATCATCCCCTACAAAGGCTGGGGAGATTTGGTGGTACTGGCGATTGTATTGAGGCTAAAATATAGGGGAAAACAGGTTATATGGATTGGAATATGTCACTGGTGAAACCCATGTTAGTCGTGTCACATTTTCACTACCTCGGTGACAAAAGGTGCTATGAACTACTGTTGTCCTTTTCAAACATCTATCAAATGTAAACTTTACGTAAACATTGCACATTGACGGTTGCTTTGGCGTCTGAAATGCATTACTAAACATACGCCAAAGGGATGTTAAGCTTGATTAATGCCCTGGAGCACTTCCGGATATCCGATCTCCTTAAAGTGATTTAAGTGTAATGTTGCGTTGTATATCATTTAAACTAATAGCTTTGAGAATAAGTAATGTAGGCACATAATTTCCCTGCCTTTAATCAAAGCCCTTCTGGCGCTGTTTTCCCGAATGTTCAGCATTTTTCAATGCTGAAAAATACATAACTTAAGGCGTTAAACATTTCGGAAATAACATGCAAAGTTTCTGTCTGCGTTAGTCCAATATGTTTAAAATATAAAAAATGTAGTAAAAATGAAATTAGAAACGAAATTATCTTATGAGTTAATTTGCTGAGATCTTTGATTTTTCCTTTTTAAAATAGACACAATTACCCGAAATTGTATGAATAAAAATGACATGAACATATATAAGGGGTCTGAAAGTACACTTTTTTCCATTACTTATTACTTACAAATGTGTACCCACAAATGGGATTGAAAAAGACCATAATGCACTCAAATGTAAAACAATATGAATATTTATGAACTTACGTCATGTGTCTCTGTTATTGAGCAACAGTGTCCAACTGTTGTTATTAGATGTGTTCCAAAACTTTGTAGTAACCGTTCGTATGTTGATGGGTAGGAATAAGACACACAAAATCCCCTACAGGCATTCATTGCTACTTCTGTAATGTGGCAACCGGGTACACGGACTTCTTTGGTATAACCTGTGCATGGTTGGAAAAGAAAAGAAGAATTAGTTTTCATTAGTGTCGATTGCAACTTCTGTAATGTGGCAATCGGATAGTAGCTAACATTGCACGACTACCACTTTTTTAATAGTCGACTAGTTGGTATCAAATAGTCACGACTTCGACTATCTTGGCGACTATTGTTGAAGTTTGATTTTCACTGGAAAATGTCCCAAACATGAACTTAGCATCCAGTTAGCTTCAGTTTTGATAACCTTTGCGTGGTTGTAAAGTAAAAGAAGAATTAGTTTTCATTAGTTTCAATTGCAAGTTCTGTAATGTGGCAACCGGGTACATTGACTTCTTTGGTATAACCTGTGCGTGGTTATAAAAGAAAAGAAGAATTAGTTTTCATTAGTGTCGATTGCAAGTTCTGTAATGTGGCAACCGGGTACATTGACTTCTTTGGTATAACCTGTGCGTGGATGGAAAAGATAAGAAGAACTAGTTTTCATTAGTTTCAATTGCAACTTCTGTAATGTGGCAACCGGGTACACGGACTTCTTTGGTATAACCTGTGCATGGATGGAAAAGAAAAGAAGAATTAGTTTTCATTAGTTTCGATATTGTTTGCAAATACTACATAGATTCTTAAGACAAAAACAAAACAAAAACGAAGGAACAAACAAAATGAAATTCGCCAAACATTCAGCTTAACAATTTCGCTAAAATCTCAAGGGGCTCACAAATAGCCAGGCAAAATAGTAGTTGAAACAAATATATATAATTTAGTCATAGGAAGCAGTCAGATAGTGGGTGGATACATACATTAATTTTGATTTTGGCGGAACCGCGAAAGACAAGTCACACTCATATTTTGCAATTGACTACTGGCGTTGAAAAGTATTTATTGAAAGTAAACTACGTTCCACGTATTACTTGTAATATTAAAAATAAACTGACCAAATTGAAGGTAATTTCTGTTACATCCTTTGCCGTCCTTTTGCTGAGAACAAACGGAGATATCACTTACGGTTGGCCAAAGTTGGGTGTAGAGGGTGGGGTGGTAATGAGGCCCTGTGAGTTTTTGGTCGCCATTTTGAAAACAATTGATACATGCTATGAACCTCAAACCCACAGGATATGTTTAAATTATCTTTTCCTTTATTTATTAGCCAAAACCACACGTAAATATACGATATTGAGAAGCAAAATTTTAATTTGGTAGCCCCTTTTACTCAAAATCATGATTTTCTGATCACGAAGTACTTTATTACGTCATAATTGCGAAGCACTCTAGCCAATTTTTGTGATCTTGATATCGATATGTGGGAGGGGGTACCTACCCATTGGTAGCAAACCAAAACTAGTTTCGAGAACATTTAAGTTTGGTTGCAACAAACCCCTCCCTGGGAACTCCTCCCTGGGGTAAAGTTGATATCCACAAATACACTATCCATCTAAACTATGCCACAATACTTATCAACAAATGATACATAATCAGAACAACTGAAATAATAGCATTAAATGAAACAAAACTACATAAATCAAATGGATAATAACAAAAGGAATAAGATTCTTGTGTTTTGACTCATATCTTCTTTCCCCTAGAAATTTGACAAAAAGTGTATAATGAATGTAATGTTTAACACCGTTCTCTTGTTTATTGACACTTTGTTATATTAAATGACAAACATATTCTTCAAAATGGCGCCTATGATGTTTTCTTACATAAAATTTGAAAGTGTAACTAACAAAGTAATTATTGACATGGACATTTGTTAACACATTTCTTCTTGGGACAGAGTAAACATATGATATTCTCTCGTACTTAGATTTCACATTTTATAAAGGAACTGTGTATTGTGATCAGATGATAGTTTTCAACTATATATAATATTATGTCAAACTTATTAATGAATTAATCTATTTAATTTTCATTAAATACATACAGTATGACAAGAAACTGAATGGATAAAAATGTTTGTTAGTGTTCTTTACGTTTCTACACCAAAATATAATCTAAAATTAAAACAAAGCAAACAAAATAATCAAAACAAAAGTAAATAATCACAACAAATTGATAAAAACAAACAAAAACATGAAACAAAACAAATAAACACGCGCCTTACCAACCCTTATTCGTTCGAATAAAAATATCACAATTGCTTAAAAAGTCAGACAACAATATTAATATTATAACCAGAAAAGTCTAGCTTGGTTAATAGACCACTTTCGTATGTCCCATAATGCATCTTGAAAGTACCGCAAACTGCGCAGCCGAGTTGTGCGCAATGCACAGAATTTCTAGTATGGTATACTGAGCAAGATTACGTCACAAGGCCCCGTATTTCCGGTACTTTCAAGATGCATTATTGGACACACGAATGTCGTCTATTGTCACCTGCAAGATGGATGAAATCAATTACTTTGCAAATTAGACCATCAATTCAATGTGCCGTTGGAGATAAGTCCGAGTAAACAGAGGTGGTGAGGAGGCGTCTCTTCCTGTAAAGCCCTTTGAAATAGTCTTGAAAAGGATAACTAAAACAATCCAAGAAAATAATTCTTAAAACACGATAAGTAATTCTAAAACCATATCTTTTACTGTATTTGCCAAAAGTCGATTTTTTTCGGTACGGAAATATTTGTGACGTCATAATTACGTAACGCCTCGACCGATTTTCATGATCTTGGTATCAATGGAAAGAGAAGACCCAACCCTATACTACAGTATCAAACAATATAACTTTTGGGTGTCAAAAATTCAAAATCACAGGGTGGGTGGTAACCCCCCCCCCCTTTCAGGAAGACGAGGGTTAATAAAAACGTTTTCAAACTGACATACTATTCGATTCTTCTTTTTCACCATATGAAAGAGATAAAAACAAACAAACACCTGTTAGTCCCCTTTAAGTCCCCTTAACCTACAAGAAACGCTACAATTAAATTCTATGTAAGAGCAGTAACATCCTGCAACCTCTTTAATAATATAATGACATGTATGATTTAAATTTCATAAATGAGAATTTGTCGAACTGTGAATACGAGGGATTTGTTTTCTATTCCTGTTGGGACTGTCAAATATCTTTGAATTCATTGACTACGAATTGGGCTTTCAGAAATAAAACATCGTCTAGAATACATGACATAATGATAAGATGACCATAAGTACTCTTTTTAAGAAAAAGGAAATATGTTTAAGGAAAATAAAGTTCATTTGCGTTCAGTTACATGTTGCTACAACCTGTCACATTAAAAGCTTTTAAAAGGAAACAAAATCCTGCATAAATCTTACATCAACATTGTTAACAAGCTAAGATAACAACCTAAAATCTAAGATTTTTAATATAAATATTTTGTATTATCAATTTTAGACATGTCAGTCAATACCTTCAGATTTCTGAGAAAACATTATAAATTTATCTTGCTATCGTTTCATCTCTGGATGAAAAAAAGAAAGAAAATTTGACACCAGATGAGATTTCCATTTGCTGAAAAGCAAATTAACATAATAGAACTTCATTTTGTCACTATATATTTTTCAACTAAACAAGGCCTTATTATTTTTCCGATTTCGGAAATTGTAAGAAACATTCGAATTTTAAGTCACTTAATTCAAAAGGTCACATTCATCTACGTGCTGGTTGATTTACAAAACACAAAACTACACATGTGTCATGGTGTGTTGATAATATCTGCTCGATATTACATCAAACCTTACATTCATTGAAATTTGGAAAATACTGTCCGTTTAAGACCTTAAAATTAGTTAATAAAATGAAAAATATGCACTTAGAAGATATGTCGGGTATCATTATTATCATCATATTACGATGAATATCTTGACAGCACAACCAGCTTCGTAAAATGAAAACACTAAAATTATTTAGCCCAGATTTGTAGACTCAGGTTAAAATCAGAAGCCACATTTGACCTCGCACAATTAGAAAATCACTTGTCTTTCACTGTGTATATTCAAACACATGCATTCTTCTTTTGAAGAAAAGAAGATGCCCACACTATATTGATTCATCTACATGCAAAGTAACGTTTTTTCTAATACAATAATAGTTTGAGTCACTGTTAGGTAAAGTATGATAACGATGTTTTATATTTGGTGTTAAAACTCTGGGAAAGATTTTGAATATGTGACAAAATGTTATAAAAAGTCTCAAAAGCTTTGTCTTAGGATTGCGTCTTTTTGACAAAACTGCCCTATTTAATGGTAATACTCCGTCCTTTCCCCCCCCAAATAACTGCAATATACTAGAACAGCGATATTCTACAAGTATTATAGATACAATACTGAATCTTGAGTAATATTCCATTCATTTTTTTAATAGATACAATGATGAACCTTGATGAATTTATTAGGTTCACTGAGATATTTAGGTCTAGTTTGTATAAATTAACAACATTATAGTGAATGTATCCATAAAATCCATATCAAAAAAGCCTTGCCCTATTTACAAATGTTTTGTAAGTTTGCATGTGGGCTAAAATGGATGATATAAGACAAATTCCAAAGACGTAACACTCAATCACAGGGAAGTTGATATAAGGTGACTCACGTCAGCAACGGATCAAAGCAGTCCTACGTTCAATTGACATTAATACAATTTAATATATACTTCAACAATACCAACGATGAAGTAATACATTAGTATCAAAGTTAAAGTAGTTTTTACATGATTTCTTTAGCAAAAGTGTGATATCTTTAAAAGCTATGATATTTTAGTATGTATAAAAAATATTACTTGATAGATTACAAATTCCATATGTAAGTACATGAAATAAATACATTTAGTCAGAAGACAGAAACAATAGTGCTTGAAGCAAAATTCTGGGTTGACGTCTTAATTATATAAAAGCCATTCACTTATAGACTGATTCAGATGTATTTTGTTCACGCACATATGGATACGGAATTGAATGCAAACTGCACATTACAGCACTTTGGAAAATCTATCTTTTCAAGGTTCTAACTTTTGACAAATCTACCACACTTCGCTATATATATTTATAGAAATATTTAAAACGGAGCAAGTATTTGATATGTTAAAGTTTGCTTAAAGCAAGCACAAAAAGGTTCCTAGAGCTAGCTAGGTTTAATTTGTGTGCATTAGAAGTAGAAACATGTGATATCAAGATAGCTGTATCAGGACATGCCTTGCCCTATTTTCATCCATGGTTTTTAATTTTAAATGTGGACTGGGCTAGATGAGATAAGACAAATTATGAGACTGCAAAAAATCAATCACAATTAAATTATTAGAAGGTACCGGGGTCAACATCAGTATTGTAATATCTTTCTGACGTGCCTGCCATGGTATCGTTGTTTTTTGTTGATAAAAGACAAAATACAGGATTAACACTAGCATGGTTTTGTTTATCCAAATTATGTTTATAAAATAATTTAACTCGGATTTTGTCGAAAAACTTTATCTATTCAGTTAAAAAAAACCAGGATACTCACAGTCTAATGATTCACCTACATGTAAAGTAATTTATTCATGAATGTTAAGTTACTTTAGGTAAACGCTTGGAAAAGTGTTTTTGGAGGCACAGATGAATCGAAAAAACCCAAACATTTTGTATGAACTTCTGAAATTCTTAGTAAATGAATAAAATCATTCTTTATCAAATACTGAAATTACAATTAGAGTTGGCAAACAAATACGTATCTTTATTTTAGTAGATGAATTTTTAAAGAGAAATAATATTTATAAGGTCTTTATAATGCAACCATAAGAAGTAGATTCTGATAACAAATAATGTAATACAGTGTAGTAATACAAATATATTCTGTTCCATTATTTGAACAAATTGAATTCAAACACTTGTAAAAAAAAGTGATGTCAAAGTAACTCTCTAAAGTGCCACCTTTAAACTCGTCAAAAGCACACTAATCAGTTTCCATCAAAATTAACCTTTTCATTTTTAGCCACCATCAATCAATCAAAAACTTTATATACCCTGTCAAAAATTGACATAGCTTGGTGATCTAAATTGACCTTACCATTACCATTTTAAAATTTTCATTTGAAGAATAAAATACTTAAATTTATAATAAAAAAAAGCAATTTATTTTGAGAATATATATCAAGTATGATAACGTTGTTTATAATTTGATGTCAAACTTCTTGGGAAGGTTCTGAATATGTGTCTCTAAAGCTTTGTCTCTAAGTTATTTGCTGCACCTTGATATCTAGGTCGAGTTTGTATAAATAACCCAGGGATAACTTGGATTTATAATGGGTACGGATGTCCGACTGGAAGTTTATACTATTACCCGATAACCACCCCCTAAAAATGCAATCCATCTTCAAACCGGTTTAATATTGTTGGACCGTTGTTTAAACGGAAAGGCTCAATTGACAATCCGATTAGTACACTTCCTGCGGGGCTCTCAAATATGACAAAGCGCTGCCTTGAAATCATTCACCGTCATTTTTCGAAATATTTGGAAGAAGTTTGGCAATTTCAGCTTTTAAACTGGCAAGTTGCTACTATTTTTACTACTGATCTGCATACTAGTGTGCAATAAGACACCCCAAAATAAACCGATTCCTATAATGTTACCGATATCCAAACTAGATTTTCAAAACATGAGGGGTCATTCATGATAACATTCTCGACTGCATATCCGTATACCCACTTTCCCATTAAGTATCCCCGTGATATATTAACAGCATTGTAGATAAAATGTATGTTTCTAAAAATCCGTATCAAAAAACCTTGCACTATTCACAAATGATTTTCAAGTTTGCATGTGGACTAAAATAAATGATATAAGACAAATTCCAAAGACGTAACACTCAATCACAGGGAAGTTGATATAAGGTGACTCACGTCAGCAGCGGATCAAAGCAGTCCTACGTTCAATTGACATTAATACAATTTCATATATACTTCAACAATACCAACGATGAAGTAATACATTAGTATCAAAGTTAAAGTAGTTTTTACATTATTCCATGCAGTCAAGCAATATTTTAATATCTTTAAAAGCTGTGATATTTGTACGTAAAAATTTACAAGATACATTACAATTCCATATATTATATAAGTACATGAAATAGATACATTTTGTCAGAAGACAGTAACAATAATGCTAGAAGCAAAATTCTGGGTTGACGTCTTAATTATTTAAAAGCCATTCATTTATAGACTGATTCAGATGTATTTTGTTCACACATATACAGATATGAAAACAAATTCTGCCAATTACAGCACCGAGGATAATGCACGTTTCCAAGGCTGTTACTTTTAACAAATCTACCACACTTTTCTATATATATTTATAGAAATATTTTAAAAGAGCAAATATTTGATATGTTAAAGTTTGTTAAAGCAAGCACAAAGAAAGGTTTCTAGAGCTAGTTTAATTTGTGTACATTAACCTTGTAGGAACAAATGTGATATCAAGGTAGCTGTATCAGGACAGGCCTTGTCCTACTTTTATCCATGGTTTTTAATTTTGCATGTGGACTGAGGTAGATGAGGTAAGACAAATTGCGAGACTGCAAAAATCAATCACAATTAAATTATTAGAATGTGGTTGAAGTCAGAACTTTATCACTAAGGTGTGTAAAGTCAGCACTTTGTCATAAAGACATTGACATTTGACAATTATACAGTGTTTTTTACATTCGAAATTTAAAAAAAATGCATCAATTTCTTTCACGTGCATTAAAACCATTTAAACGATTTAATTTTGTATAGAGAAATCTTAATGTAGTATTACAACTTTAATATATATATTAAGTAAAGATCTGTAAAAATATAAGCGGTGCTTGAGGCTAACTTCTTGGTTTCTTTGTCCTGTTTATCTTAAAGACATTAATTTTGTCTATTAAAAGATATTAATTCAAGCTACTAACCCTACAATGATAGATAATTAAACTTATACAGATTGTCACTAACAACATATAACCAACCAAACGTTTTGATAAAAAATATTTAAAGCAACACATTCATTCTTTAAACACAATAATTGTGTATGCCAAATTCCGAAGGTGGGTGTATCCCTGGAAGCAGTGTTTTTTTTTTAAATTCCGCTTGAAATAAATATCACTAAATTAGAACTAATTTGCCTCACTGAGAGAAGATTTTAGTAGAAAAATAATAAAACCATATACATTACAGATGTAAAAAAAGTAAAAAGCTACGTCTGATGAGGTTTTTGGTCCGCATGAATATTGAAGTTTTGTTTCATGAAATTATCAGGCTTGTGGATATCAGTTAAAAAGCAATACATCCGTATCGTAAAAGGTCATATTCCCCAAGCCCTTTTAATTTGCCATGTGGGCTGAACTTAATGACACAAGTCACCATTACATCAATCACTTATAATACGTACAGGTGAACGGAAATGTATCTGAGAGCACTAAAGTTAAGTTGAAACTATATGGTTCACGAATAGCTACATTGAAATGAGAGTGCTTAAGTTATACTTTTTACATCATTTTCGTCTATTAAATAGCTTTCCATCAAACACAATCATAAAGATTAATTGATTGATTGATCCTGAATCACACCTTATGTTAAAGGCTATGCCATTTGGGAGTGTGTGAGATATGTAAACGTTATCATTATGATTATCATCCATTTAGCATTGTGCTGAACTTGATAACATAAGACACCATTACACCAATAACATAATACGCTTACAGGTCTACTTGTCAATAGTCAATATCTCAATGAGGTTACGAAAAAATTATATCCTGTTTTTAAAAAAATGAGAAAAACTGAAAATTTTTTACAAATAAATATTCTTTCAAAATTTAACTAAGATTGTTACATTTTGACCAACACACGGCTGATTTTAAATGATTTTGGCAAAACTAAAAACAAAATTCTTCAAAAACAAAAATTTAGGGTTGGTCGGGCCCATAAAAGATGTTTTTTAAATTTTCGTCGCTGTAGCGATAAAAAATCCTTTTCCATACTTTTTACGTCGCCTCAACATTAATAAAACAACCTGTTACCGAAGAAATTTTAGTATGAAATGTTGATCAAATTTGCACATTGCAAGTATATATAATACATTGTCGAAAAAAAATCGGGAAAAAAAGCTATTCGGTTGCGATTTTATGGACAAAACAAATTTGAACAGCGGCCTCGAAAACTATGTTATTCTAATAAGCACAAAAACTACTAGATCGATTTCTTTTGCCATTGAGGGGCGCGCTGCATTTCGTTTTGGGATGACATAGAACGATGATTTTTTTTTTGCGCTACGGTATGGCACCTAGCCCCACGTCACTTAAGTGTAAATATTCTATCTATTTTGAAAAATCGATTGCATGACTACAATTTTGTGTAATGTCAATGACATGAACTTTGAATTTTGGATTAGTTCAGACGTACAGAAATATTTTCATATTCATTCATTTCATCTTTTAAGACAAAAAAAAAGCAGGTATGATATTAATGCATTCTTATCTTAAAAGGTTTAGTACAGTATGAATGCTGTAATTATAAATCCTCGTCTTGTCGGCCGGGGGTGGTACAGAATTAAATTAAACTGACGACCGAAGGCATATAAGTAATCTTTTTTTTACATCCTTTGCGGTTATATTAAAGCCCTGTGAAATTGTAAGTTGCCAATTCGAAAAAGACAATTATGCATTATATAAATATTAAATTTACAGAATATATTAAAAGTATAATTTTCCTTATCAGCAAAAAACTCGATGAAATTCCGCTATTTGGAACTATTAGATCATTAATTAATCAATTAATTAATTAATTTTAATTGATGGCCGTTTTGCCCAAATTGCAATTTTCCCAACCAGATTATCGCCTTGTTTGGTTTTAGTAACCCCTACTTATTGATAGCAAACTTAAGTTCATCATGTTAATATGGGTTCTTAAACACATACATAGAGAAGTGGGGTATAACACCCTTGCCCAAGGTCAAAAAATAACCTGGTTGGAATTTATAGTATTTCTTCCTTTTTATTATTACAAAAGAAAAAAATATCACAAGCAGATACATCTTTACTAAGGCTACAGATAGGATATAAGATTGCTGATTTTGATGATAAAATGTGTAAAATGATATTTAAGTATTTGCAGTTGGAAATAATAATTTTCAAAATTTGTTGTTTCAAAGACCTTAACCCTGTGCTTTACGTATCCATTTCCATCACATATTGTTAGACAAACTTCAGAACGTTGTGGAACTGTTTTCTGAACATTTTGTTTGATACTTAATGGATAAGAATATTGTTATGGTGTTCTGCTATTTTGAAAATGGCCGCCAAAAACAAATTAATGTGAAACT
>JXSR01S010752.1:14280-32993 GCA_000969725.1 Ophiothrix spiculata
TCAATGCGAGATCGTTTCGGACTATTGTGTTTTAATTGTTTCGGCTGATGGATGTTGGATCGTTGAGTAATATGCACTGGTATAGACTTGTGCATATGTCTTCCAGCCCGACGTCCACGATTGTGTTTCAAGATGCCAAGTTCTTTAATTGTAGTATAAACATGATCAGGGAGTCTGGACTTTTTGTTTAACGAATGCAGGAATTTACTTGAGTATCTGTGATAAATTTTAGTACTTTCAGACACCTGTGATTGTCCAAGATGAGGATGAGTTTCAAACGATGTACCAAAGTCTTGGTTAAGTCTAACCCCGCTACACGGGTAGACATTATGGCTAGATACAGTACTCACGTTTTCATATCCAATTTCAAAAAATCCGCCAGGAATTCCACATAAATTCGCATTTTCACTAACTTTCACTTCCCTCTGGTGCAGTACATATTCCACAAAACGTTGACACAGTAAAACAGAAACAACTACAAATGCTCCGGCCAAAAAACGAAAATAACACGGAGAGAACATTGTCATGGGCGTCAGCTCATCAGCGCCATTATTACATTAAGGTAAAGAAAGAACAACGAAGATAAATATATGATTCATGTATTCTCAAATTGTATGTCTTTCAAGTAATTGAATTGGGTTTGTGTTTTGCAGAGGCCATGCTGCTTATGGTAGTGCAGTGACCTTTGAAGATGTCAATAAAACTGAAGTTGGAGGTAAGAATTAGTTAATGTGTACATTGTAGTTTTGAGCTGAAAATTCAATGCACACATGCTCCATGCGTAGGCCAAACAATAATTTATTGGACAGTGTAAGCAAAAATTCAGAGTGCAGGGCCCCATTGTTTGTAAATGCAACCCTACCATGGATTTTTGTTTACATTGTCCAAGAAATTTTCATTTTGCTTATATAGTACTTTTTCATTTCATGCTCCAATTATTGTAGTCCAACTTGCTTTCATTTTGATTTAATTTGTTTTACAAATTCTGCAATCTAATTCAGATTTTACATTTTTCATGTGTTCTGGTTATATTGGGACTCCATTAGAAGAAATGTTATTCACAACAGAAGCAGAAGCTCTATGTCTGTATGAAGACAAGAGTAATCTCAATTGAAGCAAATTGACCAAAGGAAAAAACGATTCCTTTAAATTTACAAGTGTCACAAAAATTATGCCCTAGCTGCAAGAACACATATTTTACTATTACCCCGTTCAGACAGAGCAAAAAAGTCTTCTTATCTTCTTAAGTTGTCTTCAGTCTTATTCAAGTTATATCGAGTTCAAAATTCGCTCGTGTGTAAAAATCGTTTTTCAAAAAATTGTCTTACATCAAATTGTTTAACTCACTAAAAAGCAAGTTAAAGGTCCCATGAAATAAAATTTCAAGTTCGTTTTAAAATAAAGCTTTGTGGTCATTGAATACAAAACAATATAGTTCATTATTATTTGGGGCTTTATTTTAAGAAAAACAAGTAATAATGATGCAACTTGTGACCAGTCTAGCAGGAGGGACAGAATGTTCAATATTCAGCACCACTTTCTACGTCAGTCACCTGTCAGCCACCACTTTTTACGTCATACGAGGTGATTGTTCAGAGTATTGGTCTATAAGTGTATCAGTGAATAGAATGAATAGAAAATTCAAGGTGACTGGTTTGAATCTATTCATAGGATACTTACTGATCAGATTGATAAATCAATATCACCACTAATGGTATGATTTGTTGTGTGTTCTTTTTTCGGGCCCTGTTTTTTGCAATGGAATGTCCTTTACCTACTGGTTGTAGACATATCCAACAACGATGAGAGGCAACAGATTTAGTGACTTGTTGATATGCACGATTGTCAATTATTTTGTGTGTTTTGTGTTTTTTCATTCAGCAACCTACTTCATGACATTCCACACAGTATTGAAGAACTCCAGTGATTTTATAGATGGTTTACAAGGAGCTCGCAAAGTGGCTAAGAATATATCAAGCATGTTGAAATCATCGATATCAGGACTGCCTGAAGACTTTGATGTATACCCATACAGGTATGGATGGATGAAATTTATAAACTTACTAAGAATATTTAGTAGAGAAAGAATAAATTTATGTATTAGTTGGTGATTTCAACCATTTCACCATTAGTCAGTGGTCATATTTCTACAATGTGTAGCTTGTGGATCACTTTGATTCCATTGCTCAACCCATAGTCTAGAATATTTTTTAAAGTAGCAATTTTCCGCATTGTTTTCTTTTATTATTGTGTTCAGTGATCAATTCTGATCATTTTAAGGTAAATTGATCCTAACCTTCTACCTACCCCTTTTCGCTCTCAGCCTCCTGAAGAAAAAAGGGTGTCAAAAACTGATGGTTTCCGCCGGGGCTTGAACCAGGGACCTCTCACATCCCAATCTCATGTCCACCTATACCAAGCCCCTTGGCAGTGATTTTGTGCTCATATAGGACCCCTGTCTATGACGTATTCGGACTTGGCTGAATTTGGTGATTTTCTCTTGTAACCTTTGGGAGCTTTAGGATTATGCCATAGCAAATCTTATATTTCACTATGGCCATTTTGGATTTGTGTCCATTCAAAAGTGAAAAATCTGATTTTCCGCCTATTTTGAACCAAAATATGACTTTTTGTATATTCAAACATTTTATTTTAATTAGGGCCTACTATGATAGAACAGCCTCTCAAGTACAAATCAAGGAAAATCAAATGATTCTTTATTGTCAAACTCTCTCATTACAATGCCAATTTACTGTTGTTTTCTTAACTACCTCTATATTGTGTAAAAAGGTGTATGTGCAAATTGATTTCACAGAAATTCTGATCTGTAGAATTGATTTATTCTCGTTCTTTCAACAGTGTATTTTACGTATATTATGAGCAGTATACTACTATTGTGATGGACTCAGTCATGAATCTAGGCATCTGTTTGGCAGCCATCTTTATTATATCTTTCGTCTTGCTAGCCTTCGACTTCTTCACAGCCATCATCATTACTGGCACTATAGCCATGAGTACCTTGGATCTGATGGGGCTCATGTATCTATGGGGGATTGATCTAAATGTCATCTCGCTTGTCAATCTAATCATGGTAAGTCTAGGATTGGCTGGAGGGTGAATGGGGGGGGGGGTGTCGAGGGACTTCACAGCCATCATCATTACTGGTACTATAGCCATGAGTACCTTGGATCTGATGGGGCTCATGTATCTATGGGGGATTGATCTAAATGCCATCTCACTTGTCAATCTAATCATGGTAAGTCTGTATTGCATATTGGGTGCTAGAAAGTGGGGGAATTTAGGCGGTGAAAGAGGAAGTAAAGATCCCAGGGATATCAGCCTTAAACCAATCAGAGATGGGGCTGTATTTTTTATTAATTGCATTGTAAATATAATATCAAATCTATATTGGAGGTAATTTACATTTTGAGAGGTGCTTACTTAGTATAATCAAAATTGGTAGAAAAAACAAGAAAGAAACAGCTGAAACATAATGATTTTTGGATGATCTGCTTGACCTGGAAGGTTTTAATTTCATCAATTAAGCTTTGTTTTCTCCTTTTCAACAGATGTGAGAATCATGGTTTATGTCCATTGGTATATCTGTTAAATTATGCTAGTTCTCTCTTTTATTTCAGTCAATTGGTATATCTGTCGAATTCTGCTCCCATATAGCACGTGCCTTTGCAGTGAGTACCAAACCGACCCGAGTAGAGAGAGCCAAAGATGCTATCACACACATGGGAAGCTCAGTGAGTACAACATTTCCTTCACAATTTTTTTCTTTACTAAAACAAGTTTAAACAAACACCAGTATAAGTTCAGAAGAGACTTAGCAGTCACTCTGTCTGTACATAGTATGTGTCTGTGTAGGGGTGTGTGTGTGCGCGTTTGTAAAAGGTGTAAATCGGGGACACACATCTGATTCTGCCAAGGCGAAATGTGGACACACTGCCAACTGGGGAGATCCCCATTTTCTCACTACCCCCATGAGATCCAAAATGCCATATAAATTCATTTAAAAGCATATCCCCAATTGAAGGTGGATTGGGATATCCCCAGGTGATAGGGGTATTATAATCACATTCTTATTTTGGCAAACCACAACAGACAAAACCTACCTGCATTGAAGTGTATTGCTGTTAACCTGTAAGGGTTTGAAACTCGTTTGGTTTTGTTCGCTGTGGCGTGCCACGCCTGGTCAATTACCTTACCCTTTTTTTGTGGGCTGCCCTGGCAAACAGATGTAGTTGTTAAGCTATTTCCTGCACTCTAAAAGTTGTAATTCTTGCAATAAAAGTATTCTCCATTGAAAAGATATGTATTCTTATTCAGTATCGGAGTGATTACGTAACTCACCCGTTACTGGATCACACACATTCCCTGACAACAGTTAGTGTAATACTTTTGTGTGGTGATCAATTCAATCATTGTTTCAAACTAGAAAGCGCGATCCAGTTGTCTGGTTTATATTTGGATTACACGTAACACTTCGATACTGAATTGTGATATTATATCTTTAACTGACAGCTTTTAGCACTTTTGGGTACCTCAATAGCAGCATCTTATAGAGATACATATTTTTGTACTTAGTTTAATATTTCAATTAAGATTTTGAAGTTGTAATCAATATGAGTTTCTTAATTATATCCTCTCATTTGTTTTTTTTTCCCGCAGGTATTAAGTGGCATCACGTTTACCAAAATCACAGGCATTATAGTGTTGGCCTTTTCCAAATCACAGCTCTTCCAAGTATTTTACTTTAGAATGTATTTGGGTATCGTTCTATTTGGGGCTCTACATGGTCTCATCTTTCTACCAGTTATTCTTAGTTTTATAGGTAAGATTTGTAATATAGAAATTAAGCCATGCATGTCCGTAAGCAAAAGACCATGCCAAAGTGTATTCCAGGTGTGTCTAGCTTGTCTAGCTCAAAATATTCTCAAAACCCATGTAAAATTTCACGGCTGAGTTATGTTCTGTTTTGGAGATATGTATGAAAATGTGTCTAATTATGGTAACCATAATTAAGTTTGCACAGTAACGTATAGGCAGCTCAGAAATACAGAATTGCCCATAAAATCAAAACAGTTTGACCGATTCAACTGATATTTGAAACTTAGACCACTTGAGTAGTCATCTTTCATATGACATTGAAAATGAAATTTAGAAAAATCGGACAAAGCTCCTTTAAAAAAATGCACTTTACACTTTTTAGTCCTAAATGTGTATTTGGATCCTGTGCTGCAGAGTTTCCTACTAGATGCAACTAATACTGTATAAGCGGTATTTTTCGTGCTTTTCGCGCAAAATTGGGTTAGCACGAAAATAATTGCACCGCGAATATTCATGTGCATTTGTTACAAAGGAAATTTCATATTCGGCTAATGTTCACATGCGTGAAAAATATAAACGCTAGAAATGGTCCAAAATTGGCCGTGCACAAAAATATTGGAGTTTACAGTATGTCTCACATCCCTTAAATTTATTGATTTTTTTTTCATTATTACAGGTCCAGGAGTTAACAAAGCCAAAGCGTATGAAGAACAAGAGAGGGCGCCATTGCAACCTTCACCATCAGATACAGATGAATCCAGAAGAAAAATAGACTCTATGAATTCCATAGTAGGGGACCATAACGATCAAGACCCCCTTGTACCAAGACGGGATCCTCATGGCTATTACTATTCTTGATTTCAAGAATTCATATTAGAACATTTTGCAAATTTTGTATGTAAATTATGACCTTTATTTTTTTCCAGAAACATTATTAGTGATTGTGATTTGTGATATAAGAATGTATGACGAGTTTGTATAAAAATGTGTCTGTGTGTTTGTCAGTAACAAACTTATTGTTGAAATATATTGTATGTGACCCAGGGAGCCTTGTGTTTTTATTGGGAACTGACTCAAGATGGTTACCATCTCTTTCATTGCATTACTAATTTGGGTTTGGATGTGAAATGAAAAAAATGCAGGGTCAAAACCTGAGGCTGTTTCATTAAAATGTAAACTTCATCGTCGCCATTGGGCTTGAATGGGGGTATTAGGGTTCACTTGAGTATAAGAGTTCTGCTAAAATCAACTTTGGGTGAATCTATGGCAATTCTGTTCAGTTGAATCTTTACAAGAATTAATCCTGGCCAAACTTTGGAACTTTTTACATTCCATTCAAACCAAACAGCCACACACATGAGTCAAAAGAAGGAGGTAGCCTCCTTGCCAAAGCCTCCTTGCCAAAATCAAGGG
The DNA here is from genome assembly GCA_000969725.1 of Ophiothrix spiculata. Taxonomy (NCBI): domain Eukaryota; kingdom Metazoa; phylum Echinodermata; class Ophiuroidea; order Amphilepidida; family Ophiotrichidae; genus Ophiothrix; species Ophiothrix spiculata. Next base: position 20,530 of record JXSR01S010752.1, read on the forward strand.
CTTGAATTGTGACGTATGTTTGTATATTTATGAAATTTGTGATAAGGGCAAATTAAACCCTTCAAAAATTGTTCAGAGCAATTTTTGATAAGAGCTCACCTGTTTTGAACAAGGCCATGTTAATATCCAAGCCTGTTATATCTTCTTTCTGTGTAGGCATAATGAACTTGTCATTCTATATATCCTGCAAATTTTTGAAAATGTAAATGTTACAATTTTGTTCAGGGTATTTTTCAAATCATGTTACCAAAGAGACAATGTTAAATGTAATTAGCTGTGACAAATTCAGGCTTGCCAACTAGTACGATTTTATCGTATTTGTTACGATTTTCACGTTTTTAGTCGGCAAAAAATCGTATTAGTACTATTTTTGGTTATCTGATAATAAAAAGAACTGAAAAAGTACTAGGAAAAGTCGCCAATATTTATGCTCCTGTGGCATATATTTGGGCCAAAATCTCAAAAAGGCTCTTAATAAAGACTAGGAAAATCACAAAGCCACGTGTATTCAATATATATTTATGCTCTTGGAACACATATTCCAGCCAAAATCTTACAAAAGTCGCTACCATTATGCTTCTATTTTAATGGTGGTTCCCAACTTCCTACAGTGACTTCAACACACTCAACACTTTTTAAAAGATCTTCAATGACACCTTAGAATCAAAATAGGGTAAAGGTTCCCTATTAATTTAGGTGCACCGACTGGCAGATTGTAATGCCACTATAAAGGGATGGAGTGAATTGTGCAAGAGAAATGATGGTGCAAGTTGGATATAGGTAAATGAAGGGGGTAGATGCCCCCCACAAAAAAAAAATAGTAGGAATGTTAAATTATTAGAATTTTATAACACATCATATATAATAAAATCAGCCAACTGTGACCTACTGTAGGATCAGTAGGTCAATTTTAAAATGTGCTTTCGTGTACAAAAGTATAGTATTATGGGATACAAAAACCCTTGTATCTTCAAAACGGTAAGACTTTTTAAAAAAATTCATAAATTAAAGTTAATGTCCTTTGCTTCTTTACAACTACATCAACTTTTTAAACGGGACCCCCAGAATTAGTGTGGACCCCATCTGGTCCCCATGAGCAGGGCTTGGGGCCCTTGCAGGGGGCCATAATGTCAAACCTTTGCTTATTTTTGGACTCCCTTATACCTGTGTGTAAAACATATTACAATTATTTTACACTCTCCTGTGGTGGTAGATGTGCAGAAGCTCTCTGACTGGTGGGTGGCGCTTTGCCCCTCAACCCCAACGGACGTTACCCCTGGACCCCACTAGTGTCCTTAAGGGGCCCCTGAACCATGCTGCCATGACCCTTAGGTGGACTCTCGCCATGCATACTTCATATGCACAAGATTGATGTTATAACTTTCTTAGCAAAATTGGCTTATGAAACATTACAATTCAGGATCTTCCGGGGGGGGGGGTTACTGGGGCCCCCTGGACCCCTTCGATTTGGGTCGAGTCCGTGAAGTGAGTAGGCTTTTTGACTTCCTAATGTTGGCAAGCCTGCAAATTATGAGAGTGCAATGTTATGCCATGTCTCACTATCCTAACTTCAAAATCCATTTGGCTTTTCCAAGTCATCAACTGCTCTAAACCAGCTATTCTGTCTGTTGTTGTTTTCAATCAAAACAAATGAAGGGAAACAGCCAAAAATGCTGGCTCTATCCAGTTAACCACTGCTTGAGTTTTGAAGTAGTTTCTTTCTGTCTAGCCAATAACTTTGGAATTTCAATATCATTTATTGATATTGATAACAAGAATTTCTCTTCATTCTCTTGAATGAATAATTTATTGAAAACTCCCTGAGAATCGATTAAGACAAAAAGTCTTTGAGTAATGCTTTCTTTAATATGGGTAGTTGGTTCATTTACAGAGATGCCAGTTTTCAGCTCAAAGTTCTGAAATGTTGTCCTTCTGCACCTAATGAATATGCCTTTTTAACTGTTTGAGCCAATGTGACAACTAGTTTGGTAATGCATACTGTTTGAACAGACCTGCCAACTAGTGCGATTTTTGTGTATTTTGTATGCCAAATGATTCAGTTTTTCAATACCGATATTATGTATTGACAAAAATACTATACTTGTACTACACGCTTTGGTTAGACATTCGTTTGGCATTGAGACAATCGCGGAGCCGGATTCTTGGACCTAAATATGAAAGTAATTTTTTTTGACAATGTTAGCTTTATGGATGAACTTGAAGAACTGGAAAGGGGATTTATTGAAAACCGTAATGGTTTAGAATTATTTTACTTTTGATTCTAAAACATTTAAGCTGTATTTATTCTGTATTATGAACAGTGTCCTAAACTACCTGTACCATTGCCTTCAGAGACTTGTGCATAAACGATGTTGACAATGTTTTGAAAGTTGTTGGCATGTTTAGGAACTTCATTGTAAAAATATGCTTTTATCATGAAAGATACGTCAAAAATATTGGCTCATATTATATATATTTGGCAGGCAAAAAAGTTCCTTTTGGTTGAGTCCTTTCAAAAACAGTTATGTTTAGTTGCTGATTTGAACAAATGTTATGACTCGCCCCGAAAAGGGGGACTTTGCGACAGAACACTTTTTGAGAAACTAATGAAAATAGGCAGCGAAAAATAAAGAAAATAATTAGAATTTCCAGCAGATTTTCTGTTGAAAAATTGATCGCCTTGATCAATTTCAACAAGTAAGGTGTCATTTTAAAGCTTAGAAAATGCTGTAACAGATGAAATGATAAAATCAAAATTGATATCATCTGTTAAGTCCCCCCATTCGGGGTGAGCCATCACAAATATGAGATTATATGTATAATTTTGTATATATTGATTATTGTACTGCAAATTATTGTTAGTTATTTATTAGCAAGCAATGCAAGCTATATATGTTAATGTCTAGGCCATGTAAGTTGAGTTTTAATCAAGTCTTTATTTTTTTATTACATTTGTTGGGTAAAAGATCATTTATACAATTTAAATTTAATAAATAATTTTTCCTTTGTTCATTTGTTCCTTTTCTATTTCTTTAAATTTTTGTTGATCATTTGTAAAATATCAAGACAACTTGCATGGTATAAAATGACAAAATGTATAAAATTTTATAAAATATTGGTGCATACTGCATATATCATTCTCACTAGTATTATTTACATTGAGTTAAGTTAGCTATGGCTTTGAGAGCAAGGTCAGTGTGTCTTTATATGTTGCTATAACATTGGTCAAAATAAACCACAGTTTTCATATATTTATCAGATCTTTCTTCAGAGATGCCACTTTTCAGGTTTTAACCTGAAATCAGGTTTTTTAGAAGCATAAACCGTGATTTCAGGTTTTTTTATGATCTCAAATTTACATATTTTCATATATTTTCGGCCCTTTTTGGAGTATCTTCTAAGAATTGATGGCGTTTTCAGGTTTTTTTCAATTAAATCAGTGGCATCTCTGTTTCTGAACCTTAGACACAGGGTCCTTGGTAAAAATAGGCAACTCATATGTGAGTGGAGTCAAAAGGTCATTTGATGTCATTGACTTTCGATAGTCACAATTTTGAAATTGATCAACAAATCATTATCCTTTATTATATGTGATGACTCACCCCGAAAAGGGGGACTTTGCGACAGAAACTTTTCAAGAAACAGGTGAAAATAGGCAGCGAAAAATAAAGAAAATAAGAATTTCCAGCAGATTTTTTGTTGTAAAATTTGATCGCCTTGATCAATTTCAACAAGTAAGGTGTCATTTTTTAGCTTAGAAAATGCCACAACAGATAAAAAAGTCAAAATTGATATCATCTGCAAAGTCGCCCAGGATGAGCCATCACATATTTGAGAGCTCTTGTGGTCTAGTGGAACAGTGCAGGACTCCGAATCAGTAGGTCAGCCATCAGGTTATTTCCTTGGGCATGGCATTTAATCTCAATTGCTTCATCGATCCTAGCAATATTGCTGAGCTGTTATGGGAACATCAGTCTAAGTGCAGATAAGATGTGTGCATTGGCCATGCAGCCACCCTAGTTGAAGCGAAATTAATGTGATGGTTTCTTGATGGCAGCGTAATAGTAATTGGCAACAGCGCTTTGTATATGTAGTAAAAGCCGCTATAAGAATCCTAAATTATTATTTTCATGAAGACTTGGACACATTGGTTGAGTTGGGGGGGGGAGGGTCAAGTTCATTTCTGGGTCATGTCATCACTAAAACCTTTCAGACGACAGTAACAGTGATGTATTTTACAGTATGATAAAGACCATCTTCATAATTATCATGCATTGTGTTTAGCTGCTCATAATCATTTTGAGAGTTACTAATGAATCGTAGACAGAAATATAAGTGGTATGAAAATCTGTAAGTAAAAGCGTTTCTGCTAAGGCCGTATGACGCGCCATTGTTGCATGAGCTGGCAAAATTGGCACAACAGGTTTCTCAAAATATGTGAGAACGGTGCTTTTTCTTGCTTTATTGCCCAATGTTCTGCCCTAGCTCGTGATTTTGGTGTAAGCACTTCTTAAACTTGTGTCAATTTTTTTTGAATTGGCGCAAGCTCATAAGTATTAGAGGAAACACTGATAAGCATTCTCATCAAATGCTTTAAATTAAGGTATAATTTTTGTTACTGATTATGAAAATATTGAAGTCAACCTGTCAGTATTCTGTATGTATGGTGCAAATGTCAGGCTTTGTAATTTCTCAATCATTTCCACTATTGTTTGTATATATTTTATGTACATCATGTAGTATTTGCTGTTACAAGCAACTCATGTTTTGATGAAGCATGTAAAAATGGGTAAACGATTTCTAAGTTTCTTTAATTATAGGTTAATAAATGTGCATTTTATATACGAGTGAAATGAGACAAAATCAATACAAGCGTGGTCCAATTTTGATGCGTCCAATTCAGGCCTGTAGGGACCGAGTGCATTGGACAGCAATCAAAATATACCGCAAGTGCATTGATTTTGTCTCATTTTACTAGCATAAGTGAATGCAAATTTATTAATCTAATCATAAACGACAGAAAAATAACATTGTATCTTTTGTGAAAAGAAATAAGGCCTTTAATATGACCATCAAAATCCAAAACTTCTCTAAACTAAATAAATAATCACTCGACAAAAACAATGAAACATTCATGTGCACTAAACGCCCGCCACGCAAACCAGAACGAAACAAGCGCAGTGCATTGTGAAGATCCACTGCACTCCACATACTTTATATTCTTGCATTCTGATTGGGTAGATGACACACGGAGTGCATGAATTTGAATTCATCTTTGGTTGGGGCATTAAAAGTTCTCTTATCTTCAAATGAAAAGGTGTTTTGAACTGAGCTTTGTTCAGATGAATACTATCAAATATTAAAATTATATCAACTTGAAAAATGAACATGACATTTTCTTGGATAATGGAGGTTATCCTAATTGCAAATGATTTTTGGAGGGAGACATAACATGTTTCGCACTCAATGTAAAAGCACCGAACGAGCATGTGCAGATGAGAATTTTGAGCAGTTCCGATAGATTGATATTACAATTAATGTAACATCAATTGTGTCACTGCAAATCAAGTTGAGAAAAGCTAAGCTTTTGTTGTGTTCGCAGTGTATAGTGAAACCTCTTTAGAATAAGATCTGATAAGGAAATTCCTGTTATAAAGGAGTAGTTTCCCTTTTCTGTGAACCAATTTTGGACCAAGTATACTTTCTGTACCATCCAAAATTTTAAGGTTAGAGCTTAGGGTTAGAGTTAGAGTATGTTTAGGGTTAGGTCAGGTCATGGTTAGTGAGTTAAGATCTTGGCATGGTTTAGTGAGTAAGGTTGGGGTCACGGTGAGGGTGAAGTTTTTGATAGGACCTAAAGTATACTTTTTCCACTGATTTCTTTTGTATCTGATAGAACAACATTGTGATACAACAAACTATATCTGTCTGTCTTCATTTTAAAAGTTTCCACGGTATATTAGCCACAAACACTAGAATTATTGAGATGTTGAATGCTACACTATATTGTTTTCAGTCACACAGTTTATGGATAACCTCTATGCCCGGGGGTCACTCACAAATTAAGAAAGTACTGATATGTGCTGCTTCCAAGACCCCATTTTCAAAGAGAGTTATCAAAAAATAGGGTTTCAAGCTTATTTTTAGCTGCAAGTGGCATATGTTTATGGTAAAAAGCAGTACATAAAACCTCAATTCAGAAAAAAGCAGTTCCTTAGACCCCATTTTTAACCAAAGATCAATTCCGTAAGACCTTATGTTAGACAACCCGAGGATTGAGTTACATGACATGGTAGCTTTGAATGATATGCCTTTCATAATGTATAATTTTGTATATCAGTGATGTGAACATTTATTCATTGCCTAAAATACACTGTATATAATAATATATGAATTTGTCTTTTGTATAATGTGTGTACTACTAAGTATTTTCTAGAATCCATTTAGTATAAATAAATAATGTGAAACATAATTGAAAAAAAAAATGTTTTTTTAAGAAAGTGCACTTTGTATAGTTATGTAAATAAATTCCCAGAGTATATGACTTTGTTTTTGGCAATGGAATGTTTGCCAGACTTACTAGATGAATTCTATAGATGTTGTCCATCCCTGGTACAAGTCTGATATTAGTAGAATAGTTCATTTTGAAAAATCCGAGTTAATTAAGTGAGAGAGATGTACTCATGTATTAGTGACGTTTCACTCTACAAGGAGCTTCTTGTCCGGCGACCAAATCCCCTCGTTGGTTTTATCCTTCTCGTAGGAGGGACATAAGAAAACGCTTACGGTTTACGTCTCCTAAGGCAAGAAACTTTACTTTAATTGCTCCGTGGTTCGGAAGTCACGTTAAGCCGTTGGTCCCCTGTGCGAATGCTCCTTCTTTGGGGCGCTGCAACAGTGTATAACAGTCCTGGTGAGTCTATTATTGAAATCATTACATTTCCTACAAAACAAATCTGCATGGTGCGTACGCCTAGGGCAAATACGACTCTGCAGTAATAATGAAAATGCACTGCGCATATCTTGACTGGTAGAAAAACTCTGCGATCTTGTAAAATTCACACTACGCAAGGTGATACGCTTGTTTACTCCACACATTTATTGTGTTCAATTGTTCTTGATTTGACTTCAATAATAACAAACACATTAAATAACATCTGACCAAATTATCCTCACGTCCTCAACAGCAGTTGTCAAGGAGGGTAAAACCAACAGAGTGGATACGGAGAAGTTCCTAGCAGAGTGAAATATCTTGATAACAATCCAGATGAACCTTATTACAAGTCTTATGTGCTACAGGTAAAATAAACACCTCAAAGTATCACTGCTACTCTAGCTGTTTCATCAGACAAGCAACGCGATTGTCATTCATGTACTTCATTAATCTTAATAAGGTGGATTAGCACAGATAGAATTCCTCAATTCATTTTTCGATATTATGGTGTCTTCATATGTGCTGATCACATTTCTGGAATAAAAAAAGAGGGGTCACTGACTTAAAAATCCATTTAAAAAAACACTTATGTTTTACCACTTTTTACCATTGACTTCTATGGTAAAATTAAAATAAATCAGACAAAAACACTTATAATTAAAATCCGGCTCTATTTTGTTCTCTCTTTTTCACACATGTTTTGGTCCTTATACAATTCTTTACAAACTGTAATAAAAAATATGGTCACCGACTTACTTTTTGAGATATTTTGCAAAATTAAGCAAAAAATTGGCATTTTTTGAGCAATGACTAATACCTTAAGCACTGTGCACTTTGAGCCCTGCACCATCAGGAGTAACGCGCAGGGTCTTATGCGTGAATATAAAAATGACATAAAAGATCGCATTTTATTAAAGCGCAAGATACAGTACGCCAAAAAGTACGCTAAAAGCACTGGGATAAATACTTTGAAATTGTGCGAGTCCAACATCGCTGATATCAGCTCATTCGTGTTTGATACCGTTTCTGTGCTAAGCCACCTTATTAGCAAGAGTGGTTAATGATCATGATACAAACATTATTGCCTGTACATGAGATAATGACATCATTATTAAAGCTTGCATGACTTTATGAAGCCCATCAACTTGCCAATTTGTAAATTGAGCGTTATTAATTTCATATTGCATGCATTAGACTTTATCCATCAACTTAAGAGTATCAGATGCAATAAGCATTTAGGTTTTGTTGGACATTAAAAGTATATTATAACAGAATTTTCCATGCTGTTTTTTATAATTTATATGCCCTGAAATTTTGAAATTGATAATTCCAATCACATTTGGGGTAAAATTGCTTCTAAAAAAAGTTTTTCGAAAGTAATTAATTATTTTTGATTTCTACGTGCCTGTTGTGATTATAATAACCTTTTCTTAATTAATGTGTCTGGTCTGTCCTGAGCCTAATGTCCTCCATGCTCGCCTTTGGTGCAATTAATAAAATGAGATCTAACTGGGCACAAATCAATAGTCAAGCAAGCAGGGAATTTAAGAGCTCACTGCACTACTGAAAGTCGGCATATAGAACAAACATAATTTTCTATACTAGTTAACTTATACTTAACCGGACCAACCAAAATCCAAAGAAATATTCAAAAAACTAAGGTCATTGGCGGTCATTTCAAGATCATTTCAACAATTCTAGAACTGCCAGGTCATCCTACTTGCATTAAACTTGCTCCATAAATGAGGCACGTAAGCAGGATTTGTATTGAGCCTAATGTCCCCCATCATGTCCATGCTCGCCTTTGGTGCAATTAATAAATGAGGTCTAAATGGGCAAAAATGAATAGTCAAGCAAGCGGGGAATTTAAGAGCTCACTGCACTACAGAAAGTCAGCATATGTGACCCATCATATAGAAAGGTACCTTAAGGGTCCCAAAATGAAAATTGATTTTTTGGTTTCATTTGAAAGATTATATTTTAGTTTGCTTTTGGTTATTGGATGTTGGATTGCAAAGTTACATCCAAATTGGTAAAAGGCATCGGGCTGATTCAGAAAACTGTAGTACTGAGAAAATCGAGTTTGAAATTTCTGAACTGGTAAAACTTGAATGGAGAAATGATTTTTATCTCTATTTTTAAAACATTTATTTTATGATTTAGATGTTGGAACCTGATTAATATGAAAGAATACACTTCAAAGGTAATGTTTCTGATGAAATTAGAAATTCGACTTTGGATGTGATTTTTGGTTATACCCAGCTTCAATGGTCTATATCTCGTAATTTAATTCTCGTATTAAGGTACCTTTCGATATGACGGGTCACATATAGAACAAACAGAATTTTTTATACTTCACCAACCACAATCCAAAGAAATGTTCAAAAAACTAATTTAAGGTCATTAGTGGTCATTTCAAGATTATTTCAACAATTCTCGAACTGGTCATCCTACTTGGATTAAACTTGCTCCATAAATGACTTGCCCCCAGGCTCGTAACCAGGATTTGTCTTGGGAGGGTAGGGATGGGTTGCCGAGGAGGATGAGGTTAGAGCTTGGTCACAATAATCGTACGAACAGCTTACGAGCAGTGTTTAGTCCATTTAAAAGGACCATGGGCAGTGAGTAAAGCGAGCAGCGAGGGCGTCGCGTGGTCCTTTTAGATGGACTATAAAACACTGCTCGTAAGCTGTTCGTACGATTATTGTGACCAAGCTATTATAATTAAAGATCATTCTGAGGATGCTCTTAAACCATTCACTCCATACAATGGGAGTAAGATTTTGTTTAGTTTGATTTATATACCAAGTGAGTTGATAAGAATGCAATAGTTGAAATGAGCGCCATATTAAAAACAACAAGATAAATACTAAACAAATTACGTTTGTTTCTAAGTAGATCATGGATTTACCATTAGAATGTTTCAAGAAAGGGGACCGTTGATAAAAGCGTTCCAAAGTTATGCTTATTTTAGGAGTGTGGTGTAAAATCATTTCTGTCCAACTACCGATCATTTCGATCACATGTTCATAAGGATTGAGTATGACAATGCCTTTCTAGTACTTTAGAATAGGCAACTGTAAAATACAAAATTGCTCATAAATCGAAATTGCTGGACAGATATAACTGAAATTAAAATTGAAACATTTAAGGGGCTGGCCTAGATTCTTCCCACCTTTCCACCTACATATTTTTACATGAATTGATAGAACATGATTATAGTAATATAACCTATCAGTAGTTTCTCTGAATTTGTGGAATATTGGTGAAATTTGCAATTCTTTACCAACTTTATTTTTTCCACCGGAGGCAAAAAATGGTGTGAAAACAGTGTTTCTAGTTTCAAATCTGATAAATATCTATTGTTTATACAAATATGACTGGTAAATCCATCTGAGGTACAAATTTAGGATTTAGTAAAGACTAGTCTAGATATAGTCACACCACACCACCATCACAAGATTTTTTTTGCATTTGTAAGCTTTAATTAGATCATTTCTGTAATTTTTTAATTTTAAGTGAAATCTAGGCTAGTTTCTTTAAGTGATAATTTTCTTTTGACAGTGAAAACTAAAATTTGAAAAATAAGACAATTACCACTAGTAGTAAAGGGGACATTAAAAGTGTGACCAACTTCCTCTCTTGGGGGTAAATGTCAAAATTCCCCAACCTTAAAAGGTTAGCTGCAAATCAACAACAAAAAAGGCTGTTTACGATCATTAAACTGAACTTGTGGATTATAACAATTCTGCCCGCCCAATTTCCAGTCTAGACTATTCCTATTTCCTGTCTAGACAGCCGCCCAATTTCCAGCCTAGACTATTCCTATTTCCTGTCTAGACAGCTACCCAATTACCAGCCTAGAATATTCCTATTTCCTGTCTAGACAACCGCCAAATTTCCAGCCTAGACTATTCCTATTTCCTGTCTAGACAGCCGCCAAATTTTCAGTCTAGACTATTCCTATTTCCTGTCTAGACAGCCGCCCAATTTCCAGCCTAGACTATTCCTATTTCCTGTCTAGACAGCCGCCCAATTTCCAGCCTAGACTATTCCTATTTCCTGTCTAGACAGCCGCCCAATTTCCAGTCTAGAATATTCCTGTTTCCTGTCTAGACACGGTCTAAGGTCTTTTCTTGTGGTGAATCAGTAAATAGATAATAATTTAGCGATATGGTGTTATTCAACCAAAATCAGTTGGTATGCTCAAACGACCGTGAACCAGAGGCGACGAACAGTAATTCATAATAAATCAAAATATATATTCCGAGGTCGTACTTAAGTTGTACTAAACAAGTGACCTTAAATAGTTTCCAGACGATGAGCATGAAATAATAACTTTAAAGTACCGAACATAGAGGGATGGGTAGTGCATTCAATTGATTAAAACAAGATTAGAATCATTATTGACACTTTTAAAATATTTTAAAAATAATTTATACATAAAATACACTTAAAGATTGATCGCATTACCGGATATAGCTTGTAATCTAAAATACTATTAAAAAAAATCACGTTAATTGCCAGTAGTGTGTTTAATTTGATGGCCATAATTAAACTGTTTAACTAAATATATGCCTTCATTGTTCATTGTTCATTTTATTTCCATAACAAATACATATAATATAAAATCAAGCAAGAATTTAAAAATACAATCTACATCAAAAAACATTTAAAAAAGAAAACAAATACAGATACAGCTATGGGGGATAATACTGGAAGGCCAATAAGGCCCGTGGAATGTAATACCCCTTAAATTAAAGAAAAATAAATAACAACTTACAGTACAAAAACAGAAGAAACGTACAACCACTAGACAAGACTGGGACAAATGCTCAAAAAGAAAAGTTTGAAAAAGCCGGGAAAGGTGCATTGCTACTCTGAAGACAGACTAAATTTATTCATATTTTAAAATGAGTTTCTGTTTTAAATTGCTACGAAAGCTTTTAACCGATTTTGAGTTTTGTATCGATTTATCAAGGGTATTCCAAAGATGTGGACCAGTAGTTCGAACAGAATGATCAGAAAAAAATCTTTTGAAATTGGTATATTGATAATTGTCTCGTTGTCTTGTCGAATAGTTATGGAATTCTGAACGTTTCTTAAAATAATTTGAGAATGCTGATGGTAGCTCATTTGATGCATATTTGTACATAAATGATCCCAATTCAAGCGTATAAATATCGAAAATTTTCAGCAATTTGAATTGGGTAAAAATTGGATCAGTATGGCTACGATAATGACTACAAGAAATTGTTCTCATTGCCCATTTCTGTAACTTAACAAGCTTATCTAAATATGTTTTACAAGCACTTCCCCAAATGAGAATGTTGTAGTTTAAATAAGGCAAAACAAGAGTACATACAGTAAAGAGTATGTAGAATACGTTTAGGTATAAAATGTTTGAGTTTGTTCATGACACCAATATTTCTCGTAATTGTTTTTGATACACAATCAATGTGGTTCTTCCATGTAAGACATTCATCGATTAATACACCAAGAAATTTAGTGTGTTTCACCCGCTCTAAAA
>JXSR01S010752.1:34983-48142 GCA_000969725.1 Ophiothrix spiculata
AATATACCTCAGCGTTTTGCAATCTTAATAGCCATTCATTGGCATAGAAACCATGATTGATTGTACTATGTGCATTCGGTGCTCAATTTTACACTTAACTAGCTTACCTATCAGATCTGACCAAAAGCAACGTAAGTTACCAGATAGTTTCCTTATAAACGCCTTGTGAGATATGGCTGAATAACGTGTTTGTGCGGAAATACTTTAAACCGCTAGTGTAACTACAATGTACTTACAGGGTGTCAAAAAACTAACCCTCTACATTTGAAAAATAACTGAAAAGTTAAAGTTCTGTTGTAAAATCAAATACATATATATAAAAACTAAAAGCTTACACATTTTTTGTACCAAAGACACCATGTAACTCATTATTATTGATGTCAACTTATGTAACATTAAACCATTGTTTGTATTATCAAGATATGTGTATGCTGTTTTAAGATTGCTAAAAGTAAGACATGAAAAACGTGTGAAAATGACAGATTTAAATGATTTAGGGTTATGTCGAAACAAAATCAATTTTACTTTCAAAGTTTGCGAACATCGGAAAACGTGTAGATCAACGGCTAATACAGGGTGTTCCAGAAAAAAACCTTACAATCTTTGTGTGCAATTTTCTTGGGTTAAACGGATAATCAGAAAGTTTGTAAAGGTTGCATGTTACAGCCTATGAACTGAACTTTCAAGTACCGTTTGTTTCCTTTCAATCGGTGGTACACAACAAAAGTTATGCTTTATCAAATATTTGGGTTAATTTTTGTCTGGTCCAATTTCATGATTATTGTCCATAAAGTACAGGTGTTTCTGAATGGAATAAAAATGGGTCATCTTGAAAAATTTACCATATCTGTCTTATTTTTACATTAAATTTGTACAATTTTTCAGCACAGATAAAAGAGAGCATGTACGTAATAATGAGTAAACATTATTACAGTTGAGTGAGCAGATCAATGACAATACTCAATAGAGCTTCATTCAAGGGGAACTTACAAACTCATGAAATTGGACCAGAACATTTTACATTCAAATATTTGACAAAGCATAACTTTGGTTGTACATTATCGATTGAAATGAAACAAACGGTATCTGAAAGTTCAATTCATGGGCTATAGAATGCATTTTGAACTATCTGTTAAACCTAAGAAAATTCCACGCAAAGATTGTAAGGTTTTTTCTGAGACACCCTGTATCAGTGCAATTAGATACGCAAATACTGAAGAGCTCAAGGACTCTGTCGACTTTCAACTGAACACAATGTGAAGCGAACACTTAATCTCACTTTGATCGTGGGAAACTTTCAGATATTCTTAAAATATTTATATTTACCAATTAATACAATTATCACAGAACAAAACAACTAATTCAAGGGCCTGTAACATTGGAAATAAAAGTGCTCAAATTCATTCAAAGACCTTAGAAACAAGTTTCTTAAGTTAGTATAGATCCCAAAGGCAACCAATTTCCACGATATATTCTCATAACCGATCATCTGACTGACCATTTACCATGATAACCATGCTTTTGACTTCCAACAGATATGGTATCGTGCACATGAGTGTATATTTTATGGTGCCAAACATATACGTGTACCGCCGCGGCAAAAGGGTCCAGTTGTCGACTCCTACATGTTGCTCATTGTAGCATATCTGATGTATACAAATACCATACATTAGATATGCTACAAGGAGCAACATGTACGAGCCGACAACTGGACCCTTTTGCCGCGGCGGTACACATATAATGACAAATAGTCTCTACCCCTGAAAACAGTCAAAAGTGTTGAGAAGATAGTTAGGGAGTAATCAAGGTTATATAGTATTTCTCTTAAAATACTTATTACAGTTGAGCTGATGTATAGGTTTTTCAGGTCAAATATCCACTTATTTCAACCAATGATCTGAATAGGCAAATTCAATTGTCCAAATAGGTAAATAAATGTATTAATACATCTTGGCAAATGGCAACATACGGAAATTTCAACATTGGTATATGTTATATGTTAATGTATTAATACCACACAGCAAATACCAACCTAAGGCACTTCAAATGTCCATATTGCTAAACAATGTCAAATTAGTTTGATTAATTTCACAACTGTGATACCAAATGTTTAATAGTGATTTCAATTATCACTGTTTTATAGTTTCTACTTGCATCTTGCAATTAACTCAGAATTTGTGTTCAAAAAGTCTATTTATATGGCTTGAATTTGCATGCAACGTTTTTTGATATTCTTCTAGAACTGGATTTGACTACGTATCTAGGGGCGTCGGAACCGCGTGGGCCATGTGGGCTTTGGGCGCACCACTTTTCGGCCAGAAAAATAAAACATAAAACATTTGAATTAATATAGTGTGTTTTATTATGGTCCTAGCATAAATAAACACAACATATAATACTTCGTTTTTAGTAACAACTGTCTTTTTGGGCTTAGTTGTTTACTTACAAAGGGGCAACAGGTCGCACCACTTTTACCAGTGGTCGCACCACTTTTATTTTCCTTCCGACGCCCATGTATAATCAAATCATGAGTAAATAAATGCGGTAAAATATGTCATCATTATCCATCCAATATTTTAATTTTAATACAAAGACATGTTCATTGTTCATTAAACATTTTAATTGAACAGGGGTTTTTGAAGTACATGTATATCCATATAGAGAAGATTTCACGTGTACTAACTTAGTCTAACTAAACCATTTAATTTACCCGTTCTGTTTCGATACCTTTTTATCTCTATACAGTACATGTTGGGCCTATATTACCTGTAATGATTATGGAATACAAATACATCTTGGCTAGAAATCTGAAGAGAAAGAAGGTTATTTTCACCCATTCATTTAGGGTACAGAGACCCCGGTACAGACATACAAAATTAGGCTTGGAAAGCCTCAATACTGGCAGTGAAAAATTTGTATTTGCAACTTCATATTTTATATTTTCGCTACATGTTTTTAATTTATGTAAGCTGAATTACTGTGAGTGGTTGGTTGGGATGGGCTATAATTCAATTTTTCATCATGCATAATTTATCAGGAATTCTTTTGCTTTTATGTGAAAGTGACATTTGATTTATCTATGTTAACATTTGATTTACCTAACTCACGTTTGACATGTTTGACGGTCTGATGATCAAGGTATTATGTAACAATTTTCATTGTGTGGACATTTGAATTTCCTATTGACATTTGAATTAACTACTGTGAAATTAATGTTTTACGGTGGACATTTGATCTTTATCTTTTTCATTGTTTTGACAGTTGGTTTTCCTATCTGGACCTGGATCTGGATTAGATACTTCACAACACCCGAATTTTAGAGTCAAACGCGAAGGTGGACCAACGGCTTAACGTGACTTCCGAACCACGGAACAATTAGAGTAAAGTTTCTTGCCCAAGGAAACAAGGAGACGTAAACCACCGGGCCCGGGGTTCGAACCCACAACCTCTGTATATTACAAGACCCGTGCTCTATCCGGTCGGCCACGCTCCCATGTTATCCATCGGGTCTATAGGAAATGTATCGCTCAAGTTATTCAATTCCTTGAAATTAATTAATCTTATGGGAACATCTGGGAACCTTTTCTTTTAAGGAAAAAATGTTTTAGTTTCCAGCGGCTATGACCTCTAATTTAGAGGTGGTAATTTCCGTCGTCATTTCGTGGCTGTGTAAACGCCATAGGTTATGATCACGTTTGTTATATGTAATTGTATGTATGCACTATTTTCTTGTAATAGCTTCTTTAATGTTTTTCTCTTTGCGTTTCATTTTTAGTATCGAACCAAGACACAAAAAACATTCAAAATTTGAATTTTTTTTGTAATTAAGGGCCTGTATATAATAGATTTCTGACATAAGTACCACATGATTTATGTACATTATTTGAAATATGTGTATTGATCAAATATATTCTATCTCTACATTATTATTTTAAAAGCGAATTAATAAAGCTCTTGCAGTTCCTCTCAGCTAGATTCACATTGACTACATAGATCTATCAAAATTCCTATTTTCGAGGATGGTTTTGCTATTATTTTTTCCGCCATGTGGATAACTTTTTAAAAGACGCTTCTCTGAAATACCTATCTTTTCTGGTGTATATGAAGATATTTATCCAAAATGTACACAAAGAAATTGCGTCAACGGCAAGCTTGACATACGATTGGTAAAACGTTTCTTCATAAATAGCTGCTAGATAAAAATATGCATACTCTGGCAGCCAAGCTAAAGATGATATCACAGTCACCAAGAGAAAATTGTTCATAGCTTTGTGATCGTTTTGTCGTAAATTGCCAATTACGCTGGCTTGTAAATTCACCTGCGTGGATTTAAGACCGCGCACTATAAATACAATTCGCAAATATATCACTGCTGTTAAGAAAAGTGGTAGAAATGAAACAAAAACCAGCGCAGTAGTTACCAAAATGAAATCCAACAATGGTGCTGAAGTTGTGGGCTTGATGTAAATATCACAAAATTTAACGCTTAAACCATTGTTGGTACCGTCATAAGAAAGGGTACCAAACAGAAAAGGTAAGGTTAACAATGCGCTTATTGTCCAAACTATCGCGATGCAGACCCGAGATTTTTGCTCGGTAACGATTTTCATACTTTTTAATGGGTACTCAATCGCAATGTAACGATCACAATTCACCAGAATCAACGAACCTACAGATGTAACTCCTCCGAACGCATTAGTCATATTTAGCGCATGACAAATAGTCGATGAAACCGTGGCTGTCAAATGCGAGTTCAATGCAGATGATAAAAAACGCGGGAACGCACAGAATAATCCGACAAACAAATCAGCGCTGGTAAGCGATAACAAGAACAACTTGGTTGGTTTCTTTAGGTATGTCGCGTCTCTGAGAACAAGAAGGCAAAATATATTTCCTCCGATGATTAGAACTGACAAGATAGCGTAGGTTGATGACGATATGGCGTTGAAAGTAATTGTGTTATTTATTAACCTCTCCATCCCGGTATTGTTCACATCCTCCATATTAAAACAATTATCTTTAACAATACAGTAGAATCGAAGTAATAAATCAGTTTTGGTTCAGAAAAAAATGTAGAATGAAGTCCTCTTCTCTTATGATCACAATTTATGCCATGAATAGTGGTAGATAAGGTAATTGCAAAAATCAAACCAGCCTTATATTAATTTAAAATGCTTCTAAAAGAATTCATGTGATTAATCACATATCGACAGCAACTTAAACATACCTCAGCGTTTTTGCAACCTTAATAGCTATTCAGTGGCATAGAAACCATGATTGATTGTATGTGAATACAATGTACTTACAGGGTGTCAAAAAAATATCCCTTCTACACTTGAAGTAGAATAACTCAAAAGTTAAAGTTCTATTGTAAAATCAAATACATATACATATATAAAAAAAAACCAAGAAGTTTACACTTTTTTGTACCACAAAACCATGTAACTCATTATCATTGATATCAACTCATGTAACATTAAACCATTTTGTATTATCAAGATCATGTATGCTGTTTTAAGATGGCTAAAATAAGACATGAAAAACGTGTGAAAACGACAGATTTATATGATTTAGGGTCGAAACAAAATCAATTTTACTTTCAAAGTTTGCGAACATTTTGACTTGAATCGCAAGCATGGGGCCCTTAAAACAAACCATCCTAGATGTGATTAACAAGTTTTTGGTTTGCCACTGCCGGATCTACATGTACCTCGGTAAACTGGTAGATCAACGGCTAATATCAGTGCAATTTGATACGCAAATACTGAAGAGTTCCAAGGATTCAACAGATCAATGTGAAGCGAACATTAAATCTCCCTTTGATCGTGGGAAACGTTCAGATTTTCTTAAAATATTTTGAGTTACCAGTTAATACAATTATCACCTAACAAAACATCTAATTCAAGGGCCTGTAACATTGGAAATAAAAGTGCTCAAATTCATACAAGCAACCTTAGAAACAAATTTCTTAGTATAGATCCCCCAAGCCAACCGACACTAATATTTCCACGATATATTCTCATAACCGATAATCTGGTCATCTGATGGAACATTTACCATGATTTCGACTTCCAACAGATTTGCATATGTATTATGTATATTTTGTGGCGCCAAACATATGACAAACTATGTCATTCCCAGCACAGTCTCTACCCCCGAAAACAGTCAAAATTATTGAGAAGATAATTGGGACGTAATATAGTAGGCTTATTTCTCTTAAAAGTACTCAAACTTATTACAGGAGGTGAGTTGATGTAACATGTTCACGATGTTTTGATCACGAGATTTTTATATGCATACAAGTAGTCGAGTATGTACAAATAATAGGTCTCTAGCTCTATACATTCTGTTTCCTCAGATCTGCCTCAATTGCGATATTCTTTTCATTATCCTTCGTATTTTTTTATAATTTTTCACCTTTCCTATCTTCATGATCTTAGAAACGCAAAGTTTAAAACTCGATGTGCATGTTTAAAAAAGTATGATAAAAGGAGAAAAAAATTGTTAACTGGTATTGAGTGCCCTTTGAATAAAAATGCATTATGATTCAATGCACTTTCTATAAATATTGGCTTTTGAAATCAATGATCGGTCAGTTATCGTTGCAATAATGCGTTATCAGACAACACGGGTTTTTAATAAATTAATTGCTCCCGATGTGTCACGGTAAAAAGGAATTGCAAGTTTAAAGATGGTTCTATTTGGTTTTGAATTCGTCAGGCCTGGAATTTGGTATAATAACGACTGTTTAACTGGTTAATCCACCACTCGGATACAATTCTTACAAATAACAACTGTGAGTATCAGAGGTGGGAATGATTTTTTCCTCTGAAATATCTGCTTCCTAATTTAAATTTAAAGAACAATTATTGACTATGGAGGATGCAAATGAGACAGAAATAGGTAGGCCAAATACCACTGTTCTCTTCTGCTTCGTATCGTCATTAACCTTTGCTGTATTGTCGGTTTTAATCATTAGAGGAAACACGTTTTGTTTTTTTGTTCTCAAAGATGCAACATATCTGAAGAGGCCAACCAAGCAGTGGCGTAGCTAGAGGTGGCGGGGGGCAGTGGCCCCCCCATTAATGACCCGTCCGTCGGTTAAAAAAAGCGCCCGTCGGTAAAGTTGATCCGACCGGCCGCAGGCCGGACGGCGATAAAGCACTCAATACATTTCTGTCGGTTCATCTTCATATTGTGGCCCCCCAGTTTCGAAAACCTGGCTACGCCACTGCAACCAAGCTCTTTCTAATGTCTCTTACCAGCGCTGATTTATTTGTCGGATTATTCTGCGCGTTCCCGCGTTTTTTATTGTCTGCATTGAACATATATCTGACATCCACGTTTTCATCGGATATTTGTTATGTTCTGAATATGACAAATGCATTTGGGGCGATTAAATCTGTAAGTTCGTTGATTTTGGTGAATTGCGATCGTTACATTGCGATTGAATATCCATTGAAAAGTATGCAAATTGTAACAGAGAGAAAATCTAAGATATGTATAGCGGTAGTTTGGACGACGAGCGCGGTGTTAACCGTACCTTACCTATACGTTCACTCGTTATATACAAAATGGCTTTAGTGTGGAATTATGTGATATTTACATCAAAGCCTCAACTTCAGTTGATTTGATTTTGGCAACTATTGCGTTTATTTTCATTTCAGTTTTACCACTTGTTTTGACTACAGTGATATATTTGCGATTGTATTTATAGTGCGCGGTCTTAAAACCACGCACATGAATTTACAAGCCAGCGTAATGGGCAATTTACGACAAAAGGATCACAAAGCTATGACCAACTTTTTCCTCGTGACTGTGATATCATCTATAGTATGGCTGCCAGAATATGTGTGTTTATCACCTGGCAGCTATTTATGAAGAATTGTTTTACCAATCGTACGTTAAGTTTGCAGTTCACGCAATTTCTTTGTGCGGTATTTCAGAGAAGCTGCTCTAAAGAAACTATCCAAATGGAAAAATAAATGGATAAATTAAGCATTAATATAACATTTTGTTTAATAGTTGCTTATAGAATTACCCAAATAGTCAATTAGATTTCGCCGAGAAACCTAGTGACTTTCGTTTGCTTCATGAATAATGGAGAAATTTCTAGAAAAGAATTCCTTTTGTCGCAACAACATGATTTCAATAAAGCTATAACACATAATGGTTTCTATTGGCTGAAGTAAAGCTGTGGTCACAATACTTCGTAGTTCGTACGAACGGTTACGAATAAATAATGCTTTTACGATGATTTGAAAATTTTGTATGAACTTTTAAAATCGATTATTTGCAAGAAAAAATATATAATATATGTTTATAGAGGCAAAACGGCTTATTGTAGTGAGCTGCATCCGATATAATTTTAAAAAAACATTACCTCTCAATGTTCAATGGAATATGAAATCAATAATGCCCCATTAATGCAGTAATGAACTTTAAAAAAATAATTATGACCTCATCATTCGCTTCATCTTTTCTCAGATACTTTAACGCTGTAAATAATACAGTTTTGGGATACACTGTATACTAATGGACAAGGCAGGAACCTAATTAGTGTAACACGAGTTGCTCATTAAGCCAGGTTGATGGTGATATAATGTTTAGATATTAAAAGCCACAATTACATTTCAATACCGATGTTTTGTTCCAATATTCCGCCAATATATAATGACAAATTTTCATTTCAAAGATATTTTACACTGGTCCTTTTTCCACCTGAAACATTTAAGGAACTTTCGTATATTCTAATCTTAAATGGGTATGCATACCTGGTGCATGGGTTTAGGAGCCAGTGTAATTTGTCAATGAGAAGAATATAGAGACGTGTGGATGACCCTTTTTAAAATTGCATTATCTAATGATGGTTATGTACTGATATGACAAAATATTGACTTTTTATTAAAAGGCAATAATTAACTGACATTGCAAAAATGCATTATCACGGACGAACTGAGATTGTAATTTCAAACAGGCTTTTACATTCACACACCAGTGTAATATCAGCATGATCAGTATGCTCTAGATTTCGTGATAATGTGTTTTTTTTTTTCTGAACCATATTGATACAATGTTTTAGCTTTATTAGACCAATACATAATAGCTCATAATCTTAATATCATGGCGGATGTGAACAAAACTGGAATCAATACGTCAAGTACAACAATTGCATTCTACATCATGTCAACATCAACTTTTGCTGTGATATCGATTCTAATTATTGGAGGAAATACATTTTGTCTTCTTGTTCTCAGAAAAGCTTCGTATCTGAAAAGGCCAACTAAGTTGTTTCTGGTATCGCTTACCAGTGCTGATTTATTTGTCGGATTATTCTGCGCATTCCCGCGTTTTTTATCGTCTGCAATGAACACGTATATGACATCCGCGCTTTCATCAAATATTTGTTATGCTCTAAACCTGACAAATGCATTTGGAGCTATTATATCTACAAGTTCGTTAATTTTGGTAAATTTTGATCGTTATATTGCCATTGAGTATCCATTGAGAAGTATTAAGATTGTAACCGAGCGTAAATCTAAGATATGTATTGCGGTGGTATGGACAACAAGTGCGCTTTTGACCGTGCCTTTTCTATTTGGTACTTTTACTCGTGATATAAAAACTGGTTTAAATGTGGAGATTTGCGATATTTATATCAGAACATCATCTTCAGTAGATGTGATTTTGATTACTATTGCGTTTGTTTTTATTTCAATTCTACCACTTGTCATAACAGCGGTAATATATTTGCGAATTGTGTTCATAGTTCGGGGTCTAAAAGCCGCGCAGGTGCATTTACGAGCTGGTGCAATTGGCAATTTAAGACAAAACGATCATAAAGCTATGAACAATTTTCTCCTCGTGACGGTGATATCATCTATAGTTTGGATACCAGAATATGTGTATTTATACCTGGCAGCTATTTATGAAGAATTGTTTTACCAATCGTATGTCAAGCTTGTCGCTCACGCACTTTCTTTGTGTACATTTTGGGTAAATATCTTAGTTTATACTAGGAAAGATAGGAATTTCAGAGAAACTGCTCTAATGAAGTTATCAAAGTGGAGGCAGAAATGGTTAAATCAATGATAGGCTTACAAGATTGTTTTCAAAATCTGCCTTAGAATTAGATTTAATCGAGAAATTACGGAACTACGTGGTTATTAGTGAGACACTCATTTGCAGTTGATGTGACTTTGATAACTATTGCGTTTGTTAGTTTCTATTTACTAATTGTGTGTCAAGTTTGCCGTGCACGCACTTTTTTAAAGAAAATTAAATATCTTAGTTTCACAGGGTTACAGCCCGATCATTTATTCAGTGGCGACCATGTTGGAATTTGGTCTCAAATGTATTAGTTGACACAAAAACAATTTTTTGTTTCAATTTCCACAGTATATATGTGTAAGTTATCTTTGCGCCAATTAAGACTGAAAAGTTCATTGGCTTCGATTCCTAAAATTCTATTTTACCCCATTTAAAGAAAACAATGCATTTCATAGGCGCCATATTGGATTTTCAACCGATTTGACACATTTTTCACAATATCTCGAATTTTCAGACAAAAGGCAATTTTTTATTTCAATTTTCGCAATATGTAAGTGTTACCTGTGCTATAATCATTCATAAACAAGGTTATTTTCGGTTGACTTCAGCCTACTAATACCAATTTTTCAAATGATCAAGAAGTCTATGTAGGTCAACACCTGTGGTTTATGCAAGGCAAGATGGGAATTTCAGAGAAGCTGCTCTAATTAAGCCATCAAAGTGGAGGCAGAAATGGTTAAAGCAACAATAGGCTTACAAGATTGTCTTCAAAATCTGTTCTTAGTAGTACTCAAATAGATACATGCAGTCATTTGGATTTTACTGAGAAACTCAGCAGGGTTTTTTGTTTGTTTGTTTCAAAAATAATGGTGTGCCAATTTTAACACTCAATGCATTACAATCACTATTCGTGGTATTGCGTTGTAACTCTCCTACATTTCTGTTGCAGAAAATTGCGAGTCGTAATAAAGGTTGTTTAAGAGTCACGGATGTCGCGGTTGTATCTTCTAGACAAAACGACATAATTGTATATATATTGCCGCGATGGTACACATGGTCCGTTGTGGAAAAGTTGAATGTATTCAATTCAAACGAATGTGACAATCATGACAAGTTAATCAATACATCGGCTTGCCGTGCTTGTCGCAAAATGTTCTAAGTGCGACAAGACCTGGACCTGTTTTGACATTTGTGACGTCACGGTAGACACTCTGAAACCAGATTTTGACCTACCAATGCCTACTATGCTTTTTGACAGACTTGTTTTTATCTGTTCCATTACAGACGACCAAACACAAAACGTTTTTAAATGTGCCGAATTGGGCAGGTCTTATTGCCTATATAGTTTTAAAAACATCATGTGTATAATATCTTTATCTAGATCCTAACAAGCAGTTAGGTATCATATGCTAGAATCTAGATAAAAACATCTTGTGTATAAAATGTTATCTAGATCCTGGCATATAGTACTTTATTGCTGGTTAAAAGATATTTATTTGGTTATTAGAAAGATTGATATTCATGATAAAACAAACATTTGTTGTTGACGTTGTTATAAGACGTAGGAGATGTCCAGAAGCTTCCAACATGTCAAAGAATAATGATATTTCAAAGACGTATGAGAACGGTTGGGTAAAACTGGATCCAAAGCTGGATACACTCTTTGCTTGGTAAATTCCAGTTAAAGCCATGGGTGCCATTTTGTGTATTTTTCTAGGGGGGGGGGGGGGGCTCTCAGACACATTTATGCTTGCAACATCAAATTGGCTCAAGCATACTGGGTTGTGTCACTTGTTCGGCTGAGACTCGTACCTTGTCGTATAGCCTTTGACCTATATTCTTACACAGACTGATGATTATATATGCGAGGTACGAAAGCCTTCGGCTTGGAAATTCTCTCTCGTAAAAGCCATTATACTATAATAGGCTACCGGTAACCATGCAATTTCATCGTCGCATCCAGAATAGCATAACAGGCAAGCCTCCCAGATAGCAAAGTTTGGTTGGCCCAACATTGGCAAATGACATTGGGCCCATGTCCTTTTGTCCATCGGGCCCCTATCGGTGCGATGTCATTATTGGCACGATGTAGGACCAACGTCGACATTGCGTCGGCATTCTGTAGGTTGAATATTGGGCCAATGCTGGGTCAACTAAACTTTGCTATTTCGGAACACATCGGCTTTTCATCGGCCCAACATTCAGCCAACTGTCAGAATGCCAATGTAGGAATGACGATGGCCCGATGGACAAAAGGACATGGGCCCTACGTCATTTTGCGTACATTGGCCCGACGTAACTGCATTGGTCCAAAGTTGGGCCAACTAAGCTTTGCTATCTGGGCTGGTACATACATTTTTTTTATTGCGAGGCGGGTGCCAGTAAAAAACCCAGAGCACCAGACTTCGATGGGATTGTATTAATCATATTAATGGATGATATTATCACAAAGTAACAGATATGACACTGAGTTCAAAACATGGCCCCAATAAGCGTAACGTGTAACGTATGAAGAATGCTGCACACCTTGTAGCTGATTAAGGGCCCTGTCAACCCTTCGTTTTCAAAAATGGTTTTTGCTTTGTACATCGAGCAACGGATAATTAAATCCAAATAAAAGTATATGGGGCAATCTACGCGGAGCGCAGATCCAGATGCATGCGCATCTCCTAGATCCAGATCTGAGATCCGCATCTCCGTAGACCGCTTGCACGTACGCATGTACGCAGAGTGCTGTACAGCAGATCCGGATCCGGATCAAAGCGACCTACGGAGATGCGCATTCATCTGGATTTGCACTCACGTGTAGAGCGCCCCTATATCTTTCTAGAAGCGAATTTGCATACTAAACATGATGATGAGGTCATTTTGGCCTAAAGCTTTTTTCTGTTGCATTTAAGCTACCCGGGCTGTGTTGAACGATAGCCAATCCCACGGGAGCCAATCATATCATTCAGTTCTACACACACACACACACACACTGAAAATTGTGTTTCATCACTTGACAAATAATAAGTTGTCATGAAAATGGTCTAGTATGACAAACTATAATTTGTCGTGGAATTCGTCATACTAGTATTGAACGACGAATTATAATTAGTCATGAAAA
>JXSR01S010754.1:21851-35741 GCA_000969725.1 Ophiothrix spiculata
CATGGAATCGTAGATAAAATATTCTCAAGATAATGGATTGTGTTTAAAGGGGTGTTGCCTGATTCGTGGAAAATGTCTATAAATTTCAAAATGCTTGCGCACGCATCTTGCTCCTGAAAGTTCCATTCAGTGCAATATATAAATCATCCATTTCCGACACGAGATCATTACAAACAGGTTTGAGCAGAGACAGTCCAGTTCATCAAATAAGTGATGATAAGAAGTGCAAGGTAGTATATAATTTGTATAATGGAGAACTCCACTGCAATGATGTCCACTGAGCTTGCTGGAAGAAACGCGATAACTTTGGTACCTGTTCCTTGGGACTGGCGTCTTGCTGTACAACTCTTCCTCGCTATCATTGGTATACTGGGTAACGCACTTGTCATCCACGTATATCGCAGCAACAAAGAACTCAAAGGAAAGCCAACCAACATGTTCATTGCTGCCTTAGCTGCTGCCGATATGGTTACTTCCATAGCCATTATACCCTATCCATCGCTATCTCGCGTTCCGCAAAACGCAATTGGAAGTTTTTATTGCAAGGTAGTGTTCTCGTCCAATTTCATGTGGGTTTCAATTGTTGCTTCGATTCTCACATTGACTTTGCTCTCAGTTGAACGATATATCGCAGCTGGATTTCCTACTCGATACAAACGTATCTTTACCAAGAACAACACAATAATTATTATACTTTGTATCTGGTTATTTGGACTCGCATTTAACACCTTTGGGTACTACGAAACATTTGTTGTAGGTGAACAATGTGTTCATATCATCGTAAGCGTCAACTATCAGAAGTTTCTAGGAGTTGCTGTCTTTCTTGTCGAATACTTGATACCGATGACCATTATGTTGGCAACGAATATTCGCACAATACATATTCTGCAAAAGCAAGCAATATCTTTCAGTGGAGGTGGTGACAAAAATAGCACTGGGTTAGTGATGCTGAGAGCTCGTCGCCGTGTTGTCTACATGTTGTTCGTCGTCATTATGGCTTTCATCATCTGCTGGTCTCCTGATCAAGTCGCCTTTCTTGGCTTCAATCTTGGCATTGTACCCTTTGAGTTTGCTTTTGGTCATATATACCGTGCCTTTATTGCCCTAGCCTTTTCTAATTCTTGTTTGAATCCAGCTATTTACGTGATCACCAATAGGAACTTTCGGCAAGCTTTCTTTAACCTTCTTCCATCTCGCGATCGAGCATCCGCAGAAAACAGTATGTCCCAAACCGGAAGCACTGCACTGTTTGATACACCCCTTGAAGACGGGGAGAACGAAGTTTCAGGTGCTGTTAACCTTGGAGCAGTGGATGACAACGGCAAGGCAAATAATGGCGCGTAAGGATTATCTACGCGCGCTTCAATTGTACCATAGAGCGCCTGTTTAATTTCATGGTAGATCATCTGTAGAATGTTAAACATAAATAAATATTTCCCAATTAAGATAAGAATCAAATATATTAAGAATCTCTTAACTTGAAAACAGAGGGCTCGTGTGACTTCTGTAATGACTGTATTACTTTAGTATTTCAATCATGTACATTTTATTACCGCTATACCAAATCAAAATTTTAAAAGTAAAATCAATGAACAATACAGTGCTTGAGTTCAAATGTTCTGTCCGTGCATAACAATGCATTTTGTAATCTGTTGTAAAATATTTTGTTAACCCATTACTTATTCTATTCACTGGAGTCAATAAGTACATGTATAGATAATCCCCACTTGAGAAATTGCAATTGAATCCGTAACAATCCTTTTGTGTTTACACGAGAAAAAGCACAATTAAAATGGCCAGGGATTTTTGCTTTCGTCGAAGAGAATAGCCTATTCCATACTTTGATTGACAGGCCTCTTTTTTGCTGTGAGAAACATTTGCTGCAATAATAACATTTATTTAAGGTTTCTCTTTAGTATGGCCGGGTCCCTCATATTATTCTTTCACTTTTTAAAGATACATTTGTCGCAATAACTACATTAAAAAATTTTTTAGTATGACCCACTCGTCCCTTATCTTGTAACTATTTTCGTGAAACATAAATGCAGCAGTAAGTTCACTTCAGTGCCAGTTTTAGGGGCGTAGCGAGAGGGGGTGCGGGGTCCGGTCACATTCGCAATTGAATTGGACCTAATCTACATACTAGGCTATGAAATTATAAATTCTATCAGCCCAAATCAAAATGTCATGTCAAATCGTTTCATTATTTTGTCTTATTTTATGTTTTTTCTCTAGTAGTGAGTCCTTTTGTTTCTCCAGTTTCTCTTTAGTATAAGACAGTCTATTACAGGCATTCTCAATTAAATTTTGTGAAGTGCCAATTTGCAATAAATAAAAATCAGAAGTGCCACATTCCAATAGCAGCGTAGCGAGCGGAGCGTCTAACGGGTGGGGTCCAGGGGCCCGCCTTAGGGCCCCTGGTGGGGTCCAGGGGCAAAGTCCCTGGCAGGGGTCAAGGGGGCTGATCCCCCGGAAGCTCCTGGGTTTTAGCCTTTTTTGAGTGGAAAAGAATGGCTTTCTGAGCATGTTTTCTGACTGCATCGATTTTTCGTGGAAAACATTGCAGTATGTGGTATGTTCGATGCAAAATCTGGATGTCGTAAAGATGCAGGTATATAGGCCTATGATAATTATGGCGGTCAGTTATTTGGATATTTAAGATCAATGGGAGTTCATCTTGTTTTTATGTTTGGCCAATTTTATTAACAAATAATTTAATATTCATTTTTATTTTTTTTTTTTTTATTTTTTTATTTTTTTTTTTTATTTTTTTTTTGATTTTTTATTTTTTTTATGGGTTCCGAGCGCGCGCCACTTGGAAACGTACGGCGCGCCACAAGTGGCGCGCGCGCCGCTATTTGCGGATGCCTGGTCTATTATGCAAATGTCTACCACCATTTCAGTAATTATATTTATATGGTTTCTCTTTAGTGCAGGTCCTCCCACGGCCATGTTGTACAAATGTACCTTGTGATATCATCGGAGAAACATTTTCACACACCAAAAAATGTTGATAGGGATTCTCTTAATGAGTGAGTTCTCAAAAAATGTCTATTCATTATCTGTTGCATTTTTATGGTTTTATCATTAGCGTATCTTGTTGATACTGAATAATTTCATAATATCAGATATTTTTTTGTCGCAATAATTACATTTTATGGGTTTTCATTAAAATAATAATCCTCTCGTGCCTTCTCATGCAGCATACATACAGTTCTTTGTAGTGAAACATTTGTCGCAATAATTGCAACGACAAGGGTTTCTCTTTAGTTATTGGTCTTCATTACTTACTTAATTGTCACAATTACAGTTGAGTCCTTTCCTGCCTTCTCTTTATGACCTCTTGATGTAAAATATTCATTGATATAATTACATTATACGTTTTTTCTTTAGTATGAGTCCTGATAAACACTATCTTGCCACCATATGTTTGGTCGCAGTAATTACATTTGCATCATGTAAATTACATGGTTTCTCTTTAGTGGGGATCCTTTCGTGCTGTATGTACCTTGAGAGTATCATCTGGAAAACGCTTGTCAGAGAAATTATTACGACAATATATTGCAATATTGATAGGTTTCTCCCAAGGGTTTCTCTCATGTGTCCTTTCATTTTATATTTTAAAAGAACTATTTATAGCAAGAATTACCGTATGGATTCTCTTTCGTATGGTTTGTTCTCGTGTTGTACCTTGTGACTGTCGTCGGAGAAACCCTTAATTATCAGAGAAATTGTCACAAGTTCATTGAAAGGTTTCTTCTGGGATTTCTCAAATGGGTTTTCTCACGTGTCCGTTCATTAAATTTGTAACAAGAATTACATTTACAATATGTTTTTTCTTTAGTGTTGGTTCTCTAGTGCTGAATCATTCATTTTTCAGAGATCATCCGTCGTAATATATAATACCATTTCTAAGGTATTTCAATGTCTTTCATGCTTTCTCAAATGACTTTGTCACAATAATTGTGAACATTTACAGGGTTTCTCTTTAGTGTGTGTTCCCATCCCACATGGTGTATACATCTTTTTCAATATTATCCAAAGAGACTCATTTGTCCATTCATTACATTTTATGGTTTTTAATTAGGCATAAAAATATGAATCCTTTCGTGTCTTCTCATGTGACCACTTTCTGTAAGACATTTTTCGCAATAACTGCATTGATAGGGTTTCTCTTTAGTGTGTGTTCCCACATGGGGTATATGTTCATTATTCTAGGAGACTCATTTGTCCAATAATTACATTTTATGGTTTTTAATTAGGCATAATAATATGAATCATTTCGTGCCTTCTCATGTGACTGCTTTCTGTAAAACATTTATCGCAATAACTGCATTGATACGGTTTCTCTTTAGTGTGTGTTCCCACGTGGTGTATCTGTGCATTATTCTAAGAGACTTATTTGTCCAATAATTACATTTTATTGTTTTTAATATGAATCCTTTCGTGCCTTCTCATATGACCGCTTTCTGTAAACCATTTATCACAATAATCGCATTTATAAGGTTTCTCTTTAGTATGGATCCTAACATGGCTTACTTTTTCAGTATTCGTTGCAAAATATTTGCCACAATAATTACATTGATATGGTTTCTCTTTAGTGTGGGTCATTTCGTGCCGTAACCTATGACTATTTCGTTTGAAATGTTGGTCGCAATAATTGCATTTATAAGGTTTCTCTTTAGTGTGCACGCTCTCATGATGTGCTTTAAGACTATCATCAGAGAAACGTTTATTGCAAAAATTACATTTATAGGGTTTATTTTTGTGCATCATCTCGTGGGTTATTTTTTGACTATTAAAAGAGAATCGTCTATCACAATAATTGCACTGAAGTGGTTTCTCGTTGGTATGGGTTATCTCGTGTTGAATCCTTTCACTATTATAAGAGAAATGTCTGTCGCAATAATGGCATTGGTACGGTTTCTGTATGTGCATCATCTCATGTCTTTTGCGACTTCCTGACCGCGTGAAACACTTATCACAATAATTGCACTGATACGTCTGTTTAATGGTAGGCCGGAGATGTGTTCGCTCATGTCTCATCATGTTACCAATGTTTCCAAAACGTTGATTGCAATAATTGCATATATAGGGTTTCTCTTTGGCATTGGTAAGGTGAAGGTCTGTATTCTGGTGGCGCTTCTCATGCTCTAACTTGGTGCATAATTTTGAAAAATATGTGCTGCAAACATTACATTTATATGGTTTCTCTTTAGTATGAGCTTTCTCATGTCTTATCTTTTCAGTATTTTTGAAGAAACACTCGTTGCAGTAGCTACATTGATACGACTTCTTTTTTGTATGGGCCTTCTCGTGCTGTATTTTGATATAATTTCCCGAGAAACGTTTGTCACAATAACTACATTGATAGGGTTTCTCTTTAGTGTGTGCCCTCTCATGGCTGATTCGGTCACTTGCGTGTGAGAAATATTTGGTACAATAAACACATTTATGATTCCATTCATGTTTCCTCCTGTCGACCCTATGTGAGAAGCTTTGGTTGCAGTAACTACATTGGTATAGTCCATCTTTATGCTTTGTTTTTTGTGCTGCGGTGCCGGCGGCGGTGCTCGTAAACTTAAGCTTACTATGGTGTAACTTTTGGTGCCGTTTTATATTCAGTTTGTAACGTTCAAAATCAGCAATCACTAATGAGCAAAATCTGCAAAAAAAATGGATGAAGACTGGACATCCTGTTGGATCTGAGACAATGATTATACTTCTCAGATTAGATCCTTTAATAAGTCATGGCATTATTTACCTACATCTGCGCGTTCACGTGTCATACTGGAGGTCACACTACCACTTACGGACGCACACCACTAAATAATTGCATACTGGCGCTAGGCCCGATTAACAACTGGAAACGTTAAACGTCAAGTTCACGGTGTTTAATGCAATATTTTACTTTTTCATCCGATGTTGAATCATTTGTAGGTCTACTGAAAAAGGTATTTCATTAATTTTAATCATTGAATAGATATCAGGACGTTCAAGTAAAACTTTCTACAAGAGTTTCTTTTATGAAAATCCACTTACGGTGTAGGCCAACAGTTTCGTATCCTGGCTTTCTCAAACTGTACTGGCAGCCGATGTTGGTCTTGACGTCAGATGACGTCAAAGCTGGTCGTATAACCATGATAACTGCCGCGCCTGGGGCCACTCAAGTATAATTGCTTCAGGCATAGCTTGACCAAGAAAAAGGTGAATTATGGAGGTTTTTGAGGACAGAAGGGTGAATCAGGTTACACCGTCAATTTATGATTTAGGGTATCAAAAACAGTTAAAACAGGCATTTTCATAAAATAGGGTACTTTTTCAAATCGATAATCCTAGTGAAAAAACGGCGGGTAAAATCCCGATTTAGGGTGTGAATAGGGAAAAAGGGTATATTTTGGCTTCAGAACCCGGGGGGGGGGGGGGCACTCAAATATGAAAGTGACGTACCTGCTCCTACCGACTTTCGAAATGTAGGGGCAATAGGTGAGAAATACATTGAAAAATAGGGGGTCATTCGGTGTAGAGGGTAAAAAAACTGGGTAATTTCGAGCGATTTGTTGGCAAGAGCGAAAAACAGGGTCATTTGGTGTAAGTTTTTGAATAAAATGAGGCTAATTTTCGTAAAAAATTTCGAAAAAATTGACAAATTTTCGAAAAAAGCGAAAAAAGGGGGTTATTCGGTGTAGGTTCTCGAAAAATCAGGGCAATGGATGAGAGTCACCATAAAAAAGGTTGACTTTCAAAATAAAAGGGGGTCATTGGGTGACAGCTCAGTGAAAAAGGGGGTCATTGGGTGAGAGCGGAGCAAAAAAAAGGGGGTCATTCGACAGGAGCATGACGCGTGCCAATATATGGGAGTGCCCCCACCCCCGGGCTTCAGAAACAATCACCCTTTAGGGGGTCTTTTGAAAAACCGTGGTCAATCTATTACTATTATACTTGAGTGCCCCCGGGATAACTGACTTGATAGACCCCTCATCTGCATTCATGAGCTTCTTGTTGTTGCTAATCCTCCCCTTTCTCCATATCCAGATTGATTCCCTTAATCATTCCATCGCACGTAAATGTTTTTTTTTTGTGTGCTCCAAATGACTTCAAAGTAGAAATTTTCTGACATGTTTTATTGCGCTTTTCACAGATGCTGGGTAACATATTTACAAATATCACATAAAAGCAATAGGATATTCTATCGTCAGGATTTCTTTTAATGCAACGTTTTGTTTGGTAACGTTTGGCAACGTTTGTGACATTTTAGTGTAATAACTTTTTGGTAACGTTTGTGACATTTTTGAATACAAAATTGTGCTCATTCATGCACTGATAGAAAAATTTCAAAATTTCTGATTAGAAAATACTTTTCACGTACCAAGAAACAAACGTATGATTGAAAAACCTGTTTATGTGGTCGAATAAAAAAGTTGATTTTTTGCTTGAAGTCAAAAAAAGTTTCATTTTCACTGGAATGAGCCTTTTGCCTTTACCATTTTACTGGATCAGGAAAGATTAAAAGAGTCCGATTGTGGTGGAAAATATGAAACTGTATTATTTTGATTTGGGGACCAAAAACCCGGGGAGGGGGCAGTTAAGTATAATGCCGTAAACAGACGGATCACAGTGACATGTTTTCAAAACACACAGGATGATTTCTTCTGAAGCCAAAACCCGAATTGTTGATGTTTTATGACTATTCCCTAATTCACACCCACAGATGGGGATTTCGCAATACCAGTTTACTATAGAGTTTGAGCTGAGACAAATATACCAACGTATTTGTCTCAGGTTTGAGAAGTACCTCAACAAGACGGCACACAGTTACGTCATTATTTAAAATTGGAGGTGTTTAGGCACAAAACAAACGAATCAAAAGATAATGCAAAGTTATTATTGTTAGTAGTAGCTTCATCATTGAGAAATCCACCTTTTAGGTTTTCTAAGGATGCAAGCCAGTGAATGAGAGGATTATGTACTAAGAACCGGGACTAAGAATAAAAGGTCACCCTGTGAACATCATCTTCATAGGTGTACCGTTCAACCACTGATTGGGTTAAAATGACTAGTTCTATGAAACCAACGAGATAATGAAACTGTTCAAAATTATCATCCGTGGCCGTATTGGCCACTGACTAATCACAAAGTATGACCTTTCACGTTTTTGGATATAGCTCCTTTACCATACATCGGAGATGGGTAAAAGTATACTTTTTCTTATTCTTTGTGATTAGTGGAACACAATAGAATGTTTTTTAACACAATTTAACCAATTTTGATATTTTACCCCGTTTTGGCAGCCATTTTGTTTAATGCAAATTAATCACTGTTCCACCAAGTAGATTTTTGATGTGTTCATATATGTTTGTCTGATATTATCGTGTAAATATAATTACTTTTGCAATTTGTTTGACCTATGGCTTTAATTTTCATTATACATGTAATGATTAGACTTATAGCCTAATGTTTTGCATCACCAAGTTTAACCAGACTCTTCATGTTACAAAATGCCATTATTATAGCCCTAATGATAAAGGAGATATGCTGTAGACAAAATTATGCATTAATTATGTAAATTAGGTACTTCATTAGCATTTTGCACACAATCACAGATGGCATTAGTTCAGCCCTAGCCCCATCCCGGTTTAGCAGGAATGCAAGTCCCCCGTACTTATTGTCCAGTATAGGCTAACAACTCTCACACAACATTAGTTTCACGCTTTACTCCGTTATGGTCTATGGAAGGCGGACTACCATTTCAGGGGGACTTAGGGACTTAGATTCCTTTCACCGGTGTAGCAGGAATAGTAGTCTACCGTTCTTATAGTCCGGTTCTACAGTAAAGTATAGGCTAACAACTCTCACGCAACATTAGCTGCACGCTTTATTCCATTAACAAGACCAAAAGAAACATTAATTCAGTATGCACATTCCATTAAAATAATCACAAAATTACAACCAGGCGTAATTTTAGATATCATCTTCAATCTAAAATTTAATAAACATTAATTCAGTCAATGCTTTCACGTGAGGGTGACTAAAATCAAAATTACATAATCATAAGGTATATGTTAAGATTATATCACATTCAGTTTAAAATTTAAGAAACAAAAATCATAACACTATTGTCAATATTTAAAATAAAATCAATTTGAAACCATATACATCTGAATAACACTGAATCAAACATAATACATTTTGTACACTTTTGTTTACATTATTTTGTGAAAATAAAAGTCCGTTTGACAGAGGAATGGAAATCAATCTTAAAATAATAATCATACTTTCATGAATATCATGAAGAAATAAAATAAAACACAATTTTGTACTTTATTCGTTTTTGGCTTGACAACTGATCATATCTTTTCATTCTTTCTTTAATATTTTTGATACATATTTGCACAATTAAATAAAATTCAATTTCATCAAAAATTCTTGGATAAACCGGACATTTTCATAATCTCTCTTCAACTTTTATACTTCTCTTAATTTTACATAATTTAACATTTCTAAAAGTGATTTTCATGCCGAATATGTTGTTATTTATTTGACAAAAATGTGTCATTTTGTTAAAATGATTTAATTTCTTTGGGAACCTTAAAAACAGACGTCTTGATGAGGTCTCCTAATGTTGTTCTTAACCTTTTATTAACTGCCAAAAACCTAACTCAAACATCGAAATTTTTGGCAAAAATTGTGATTCTGTTTTTTTCCCAAATCACACATTTTGGTCAAAAATGGACATCAGCATCATGCAAATCTACTATGAATAGTATTTAAATATTTGACAAAGTAGTTAGAGACTTGAAGAGTTAAAAAAAACACACTGAAGCTGATGAAAGCTGTGGAATTACCTCAGCCTTATAAGCAAAAATAGAAACATCTAACTGCTTAATCAAACTATAGCGTCTCTGTGTTAATAAAGGAGAAAAGATTTTATAAAGTAAAATCACAGATCAAACACAGAAAAAAAAAATCGGAAGTGATCGAGATATTTTTGAATGTTGATAAGCCTCTTAATGTAGCAATGTTGCTTTTGGAAATCAAACCAATTTTATGAAAATACACATGCAGTGTTGCCAAAGCCACGATTTGGTAGCCCGTTTTTCTTCAGGTCCGAGACAAACAAAGTATTACCACTACTTCACTTCATTTGGGCTACTTTTTTCTGCCGTGGCTACTTTTACCGCATATTTGGCAACACTATGAACATGTAGAAGTTTTTGCAGCTTATATATGTTGTTCTAGAAAAGTTCTTTTTGCAAGAATCGTAAAATGTATATTGACAGCACTTCCAGTTGAAACCTTTGGTGATCAGTACACACTGTGGAAGGCAGCTGTATTCACACAAATGTAACTTGAAATCCAAAAAGATTTCAAACTTAGGAGATTACAAAAAACTTTTGTCACACATATAAATATAGGTACACACAACCAGGAAAATGTATATAAATGTATTTTTATGTGCTTCTGATGACAAGGACTGACTGTATGCTTAAAAATTATTACAATGCATGGTTGAGTTTTTTATAATTTCGTAACACAAACGAGAATCGCAAGTGAATACCAGACAAAATTGCAAACAGATTGCACAGCAGATGACGTGCACATGCAATGAAAGTACTCAACTCGGGTTTATATTGATGGAAGTGTTTTGGTATTGATCAATCAGCAAGTTCAAAACATCAATGTTCTGTGTGTTGCATTTGAATAAAAACTAGAGTTTTCCAAATCAGACTGATGCCTTTTAACTTTGCAACCAAAAAAACAAAAGCAAGGTGTCCTTTCAAAGCTTGAAATCGAACCTTTCAGAAAAGACCAAAGTAATTTGTTTTAATTTTATGACCCATAAAGGACCTATAGATAAAACAGGTCACAATTGGCAATCGTCCTCTGTGCTGGTTAAGGTGTGATGACCCCTTAATGTTTTCACTTTGTTCTCATATTGGCTAAGTATCAAATCTTGACTACGAGAGGACAAACATAATACATCAAACCTTCAGATGAAAATCAAAATTTGGTACAGGTCTATTAACATCAAATCTAAGTTGATAAGGGAAATTTAGATAATGTTACATCACAGAGTTATAATCTATGGTTACATATGATCTGGCAAACCTCTTCAAATCGTGTTGAGCTGTACATTTCAGCTATATCCCTTTCCTCAAGATATTTACAGAAATAAGAATGACACAAACTGTCAGACCAATATTCCTTTTCGGAAATGGATACAAAGTTGTAAGCTTGAATGAAAGAGGAGTGCCAAATCATTGTTTACATACTGATACGATTCTATAACCCTATGTAAATCGCTTATCATACCCAAATCATTCAAATAAAAGCTTAGGGGCACACCATTAGAATTCCATGGGGGAGCAGAAAGTTTCAATTAAAAAAAAATTCCCTTTCCACAGGCAGGAAAAAAAAACCTCCCTGAACATGGAATAGGCAGAAAAACAGTAATTTCCAGGCAAAAAATCCGCTCCCGAATGGGATGCGGAAAAAAAAAATCAACCCCAAACTCAACTTCCTGCTCCCCCTGGAAATCTTATGGTGCCCCCTTATATTATGGCATTCAAAACATTCAATAGCATATGTACATTTTTGAAACAATTTGCTTGATTTGTGGCATCTAATCATTTTGAAATCGGATTCAAAATTTGGCAGACATTCAACATAGCAACCACCTTCATCTATAATGTCATAAAAAGTCTAAATTTTGTTTTTAGACATGATTGACTGTAATGATTGAAATCTGTACCAATGGCTACTATAGGCGAAAGCGGACCTACGTCATACGCAGCACAATGATCTAAAAATAACTCGCGTTGGACTTTGTGCGCGGTGAAAACAATCAATACTTGAACCAGGCATCCCTTCATTTTCTTTATTTTTTAGCCAGACGAAAATCTGTGAAATGATGAGCTGTTTTTGAATACCAGACATCTCATATGATTTTGGAATCGAAATATTTTGACAATTTGCTAAAATCAATCGAAGTTTCCGCGAGCTGTCATTTTCTCCATTGAGTTGAATGGGAAGTCGGCAAATGTTTTCACCGCGCTATTTGGACAAACGTCCCGGATGTAAACAAAACGCCCGGATGTCCGCTCCTGCCTATGTAGCATCTCTCTTATTGGTTCTGGGTCCATAGCTACATTTTTAAAACTGTTGTACTTCTCAACTCTTTCAAATACCCTTTTTTTTGAGTCTTGCAAAAAAAACCTGTTAGCTATAGGGTCCAGGGCCCAAATTCATGAAACCCTGCTGTGCTAACTCTAGTTGGCTGCTAACCTATTGTATACCTATCAAAATTTGACAGGTAGACAAAGAGTTAGCAGCCAACTAGAGTTAGCAGGGTACAAGTAGACAAAGAGTTAGCAGCCAACTAGAGTTAGCAGGGTTTCATGAATTTGGGCTAACTCTAGTTGGCTGCTAACCTATTGTATACCTGTCAAAATTTGACAGGTAGACAAAGAGTTAGCAGCAGCCAACTGGAGTTAGTTGTGTTTCATAACTACGGGCCCTGGTTAGATGAAAGATGTATCTGAAAGGCCTGCCAACCTCAGGCTTTGTAAATCCAAGAAATTATGTGGGACATCCAACTTTGCAATGATGAACATCACAACGGCATGCATACCCCGGATGCATAGCAAAACACGGTTTACAAGCAGAATGACAAATTGAGGCCGGGACAGTTTGTAATAATATTTTGATTCATCTCAATATTGTACAAAATAAACAAATATTACTTTTCTGATTTTTGAAATGTCTAGTATTGTTTTGCATGAAGGTGTTTGATCTTTTCAAACTGAGTTGGTAGTTATCTTGTACTTTGCTGAACTAGTCCATCTAGATGCGTCTGCAGACGTAACTTGATTTTAAAGGAGCCTGGTCCGATTTCCTCAAACTTTTTTCAAATCTTTGAGATTTTGGTACAAAATTATTGCTCTATTTTTTTCACAACTCATGTGAAATTATGTTCCGTTATGGAGATGTATGAAATGCGTCTTATTATGGTATCCATAATTAATTTTACACAGTAGCATAGGCGGCTCTAAAATACAAAATTACCCATAAAATCATGCAATACAATACAATTTGACCTATTAAGCTGAAATTAAAAATTTAAATCTGAGTGGTCTTCTTTCATATCACATCGAAAACCAAATTTTGAAAAATAGGACCAAGTTAATTTTTGGACACCCTGTAGGACCAAGCTCCTTTAACCTACAGTTTGCATCATTTATAATATAGATGTTGATGATCACTATTTTGAATGCCTTGCCATATTTTTGTGACCCTCATAGGATTTTTATGTGAAGACGGTTTATATGCGAGAGGCATGTCTCGATCAAAACAATCTTCACACTTTTGGACCTTAATTGAACATCAAATAATATACCCACTGAATAAAATAATAATCTAAGTTAAGGTGGATTCATACTCTCATACATTCGGTACCAAATGTATATTTGTGACGTCAAAATATATTCAGCATCGAATAAAAAGTATGAACCGGAGAAAAATATATTTTGCTATTGTCCAGATGTAATCAATACTATCTCTGGATTACAAACGGGTTATTTAATACGTTTCAACTTGGCATGGTCATCCAGTTTCATTCGGTGTCGAATGATTTTGACATCACACAAGTATACATTCGAGTATGAATCCACCCTTATACAGGGTGTATCAAAAAGAAGTTTACAGTAATTAAAGTGCCTCCATTTCAAAAAGTATGATACATTCTCTAAATTTGTTTTTGATTACAAGTAAAATAGACCATTATCTTTCCATAACAGAAAAAATTACATATGTATGACAACCAGAACGAATATTATGGTCAATTTTGTAAATTGTAAATAAAACCGGTTGCGCAAAGTCAATAAAAATAAT
>JXSR01S010756.1:13161-26497 GCA_000969725.1 Ophiothrix spiculata
AACAAAGTTGGAGTATGTTCAAGCCAGTGTGATTTGGAACAAATCATAATGAGCCGTTTTTGTTTGATATGAATTTTATGAAAATTGTTGTTGTTATCATCGGCCCAAATTAGATTGCAATAAGATAAGTGCGGAAGAACCAAGGTATTATACAACGAAAAAAGTGAATTACAAGGGAGAAAGTGTTACTTTCAGACGAGACAAAATACCAGAATAACGAGATAATGTATTGACGATATTGAAGGTGTGAATTGACCAGGTAAAAGATTCAGCGAAAACAACACCAAGAAATTTAGTTTGGGTAGCTCGCGAAATAGACACACCATTGATACGTATATCCAGGTCATTGTAAATACGGTTGCTGTGACGGTTTTTGAAAATAACATAATTGGTTTTACTGATGTTTAAAGACAGCTTGTTAGCCTTAAACCACACTGAAAGTTTGTCCAATTCACAATTTGTAGTAGAAACAAGATCAACCAAGTTAACATCAGAAATTATAACATTTGTATCATCAGCGTAAGTAATAAAAGTAATTTTTCAGACCAGTAAGCGATGTCATTGATCAATAAAATAAAAAGAAGGGGACCTAAAACAGAACCCCGTGGCACGCCATATTTCATCTGTCGAATGGGTGAGTTGGTATCTTTGTAGCCAACAAAGTGAGTTCTGTCACTGAGATAATTCTTGAACCACTCAAAGGCATTCCCTCTGACACCATAATGCTGAAGCTTCGAGAGTAAAATGTCATGGTCAACAGTATCGAATGCCTTTGAGAGGTCCAAGAAAATTCCCATAGTATGGAGTCCCTTGTCAAGATCAGTAACTAACTTATCATATGCTTTTAGAAGTGCCATGTATGAGGAATACTTTTTACGAAAACCAAATTGCGAACTATTGAGTAAGTCATATCGATCAAGAAAATTATATATAACCTCTTATGAATGATAGTTTCAAGAATTTTTGAGAATACAGGTAAAACAGAGATTGGACGATAATTATTACAGCACGAAACATCACCAATCACCTATTTGTAAATAGGAACAACTCGGGCAACTTTAAGATCTTTTTGTACTATGCCCGAACTAATAGATAAATTAAATAAGTGACATAAAGGTTTCTTGATACAATTGATAACATTTTTGACAATATGAGGCTCGATGTCATCATACCCACAACTAGTACTAGCTTTGAACTTGCTACAGATTTCAACAATTTCCTCGTCATCAGTCGGAGACAAGAAGAGTGAATTCATAGGTGATGGAACTGAAGTGAGGAAGTCATCAAAAGTAGCATTTGAAGGAGCGATTGTACTTGCCAAGCTAGGACCAATGTTAGCGAAATGATCATTAAAGCTATCTGCAATTTGTTGTGGATCGGACACATCACAACCGTTTATGTTAAATGAATCAGGCAAAGGTTTCTTCCTACTTTTTCCAAGGAGATCATTGAGAACAATCCAATCCAATGGTTTCAACATATGGCTTCATCCGAATCCGTGAGATTTCTATAGACATTTTGCTTAAGTGGTTAATCAGGCTGATAGTCTTGTAATTCTCACACTTTGTGATGCCACCTTTCTTAGGCATGGTGAGAATAATGGATTTTGTCCAATCATCTGGGATGGTTTCCTTTATCCAAATATCATTGTAGTTAAGATGTATATAGTTGTTCAATTGTAGTTGGTCAATCACCACCATGTTCAAAATGTTTGATATCTCCTGGTAGTATCCCTAAAAAAACCCTAATTTTGGCAAAACCTATAAAAAATTGCAAAGAGTCTGATTTTGGTAGGTATAGGTGTAAATATTTACAGAAAAAAGTAAGGAAGGGTAGGGGCTGAGGAACCTTATTTTTCGGCGGTCATTAAAAATAGGGGTCATTCGCCCTAAGTGATGCATAAAGTATGTCGTATTTGACGTCAAATTAAGGGAAATGTAATTTAAAACACTGGGTGATTTGTTTATTTTGTTACTTTACCACCTTGCAAAAATTATACCTAATTAGAGACATTATGACCTAAAAACGTGATTTTTCGTTGAAAATAGGTCAACATTCTAAATTTTGCTAATATTATCCCTATTCGTGTTTTTTTAGAAAAGAAATTGGCAAAGAAGCTGGTTTCAACCCCGGTTTCATCTGTTTGGGGAACCTGATTTTTAGGGGGGAGGGGTGTCATTAGATACAGAGGTTATTGGCTCTAAATTATGCTTAAAGTGTGTCATGTTTGATGTCAAATTAATAGAAATATAATGAAAATATTGATTGTGATGTTCAATTTGTTACTTTACCACCTTACAAAACGTTTTACCTGATTAAAGACGTAATGTCCTGAAAATTGTGATTTTTCGTGAAAAATAGGTGAAAAGTGAAAATGTTGCAATTAGAGAGTTCTATATAAATATCATTTTTTATCACCGAGGTTATTTGCTTATAATGAAGGAAATGGAATTTCTGTAAGTTTCCACTTCATAGCATGCAGTTACAGTGTGTTTATTTCAAAATGGTGTCTTTTACCCAAGTTACCAAACTTTGGGAGGCCTACTCTATGATTCCTATACTTTCTTACCATTCTGTCATCAAAATGACCACTAAGAATTTAAGAAAAAAATACTTAAATGGCGGAAGTCAGTTTTTTGCGTTTTTATGCAACGGGGAAAATCAAGGGGTGCAACCCTGGTAGACAAGGCTTAATGAGACATATTCAAACTATATATTATAACGAATAATAGAAAGCCGTAAAACTCATACTCAATATTGGGATCCATTTTGAATGATCACCAAAAAGTGTGTGTAAAGGGTTAAAGTCGCCATGTTGAAATACACACAATGTACCTGCATGAAACGAAAACTTACAGGTCAATTTTTGTAATACCAATTGCTTTCCTTTTAAGCAAACAACTCAGTATTGATATTTAGAACTATAATTGACACATTTTGAATTTTGACCTATTTTGCACGTAAAATCACAATTTTCAGGGCATTGCGTCTTCAATCAGGTATAGCATTTTGCAAGGTGATAGGATAACAAATTGAACATCATTGTTTTTACTATATTTTAGTTTAATTCGATATCAAACATGACGCACTTCAAGCATAATTTAGAGTTAATATCCTATATATTTAATGAACCCCGCCCCTTAAATATTAGGTTCCCCAACTCCCATCAACCCTTACTTCTTTTAGGTAAATATTAACATCTATAAAGACCACAAGCAGTTGAAATCAGCTTCTTTACCATTTTCTTCCTAGATAAACCATAGCTTAGGGATAATAATAGCAACATTTTGAATTTTGACCTATTTTTAACGAAACATCAAAATGTTTAGGTCATAACGTCTTTAATCAGGTGTAACATTTTGCACGGTGATAGAGTAACAAAAAAAAGGGCCAATAACCCCTTATTTTAATGACCCTCTAAAATCGGGTCCCCCCTTACTTTTTTTGGGTTTAACATTCACACCTATAACTTCCACAATCAGTTGAAATCAGCTTCTTTGCCATTTTCTTTTCTAAATAAACCCTAATTTAGAGATAATAATATCAAAATTTTGAATTTTGATATATTTTTATCGGTCATGAATTTCTCTAATTAGGTATAATTTTTTGCAAGGTGATAAGAGTAACAAGATAAACAAATCAACCAGTGTTTTAAATTACATTTCCCTTAATTTACGACATGCTTTATGCATAACTTAGGGCAATTGACTCCCTATTGTTAATGACCCCCTGAAAAATAAGGTTCCCCAGCCCCTACCCTTCCTTACTTTTTTTCTGTAAATTTTTACACCTATTACTACCATAATCAGTTGAAATCAGCCTCATTACAATTTTTCAATGAAAACCCTTAAAATACGGATACTAATTAGTCCCTGGGGCTGCTTTGAACTTTTTGGAAGCTGCTACAATTTCAGAAAGATGGATGACAAGCTTAAGAACAGAAGAAAGACTTGTTTAAGAGGTCTAGAATGATGATTGCCCTCAATTTCTTGGCCAGGAGATCAAATTGTTGACTTAGGGAAGGTCACATCATAACTATCACTATCTAAACTATCTAAAAGCATTTTCAAGTGTATTTTGTGGAAAAAAAATGTTTTGCCACCCAAAAATGGTCAAAAAGCACATGCATGCTTTCCTATACTAATGCATATGGAATTAAATTCGGGATCCCGAATTTAATTCAACAAATGGCCATAACTGAAAAAGTAAGCATCTTTGAGCCAAATCTTTGGAGGGTATTCATATCTACCAAAAACAAACCCAATAAGCCCAACAAATCAAAAGTCATGGGTGACAGAGGGAGCTTCATTTTTAACACTTTATAATATTGCTTTAAGGTGGCCTAGCACAGAAACGGCTGAGATCAGCGGTGTTGGTCACAATTTCAAAGTATTAATCCCGGGCTTTTAGCGTACTTTTTGGTGTACTGTATCTTGCGCTTATATAAAACGCAATCTCACACATGCGTCATTTTCATATTCACGCATGAGACCATGCGTGTTACTCCTGACAGCACAGGACTCAAAGCGCACAGTGCTTAAGGTATTAGTCATTGTTAAAATATACCAATGTTTTGCTTAATTTTGCTTAATATCTCAAAAAGTAGAGCCTATTTTAATTATAAGTGTTTTTGTCTTCTTAATTTTGATTTTACCATAGAAGTCAATTGCAAAAAGTGGTGAATCATAGTGTTTTTTTATTGGATTTTTCTCAAAAAACTAAGACCGTGACCCACCTCTTTTATTTTATTTCAGAACTGTGATCAGCACATATGAAAACACTATATATCAAAACATAAGAAAAATAAATAGAGGAATTCTATCAGTGCTAGGCCACCTTAACCAGCTTTATTTTAAACTAATATGCAGTCTAAATGTATTCAATGTGTTGATTTAGACTTGCAGACAAGACAAACCAAGTGTGATACATTTGGATCA
The DNA here is from genome assembly GCA_000969725.1 of Ophiothrix spiculata. Taxonomy (NCBI): domain Eukaryota; kingdom Metazoa; phylum Echinodermata; class Ophiuroidea; order Amphilepidida; family Ophiotrichidae; genus Ophiothrix; species Ophiothrix spiculata. The sequence goes on from JXSR01S010756.1 coordinate 18,099, forward strand.
TGAGTCTTTGTCAGATTAAACCAAACAATTCAATTTAAAAAATCAACCTCATTTCGATAATAATTATAAATGTTTCAGTGAATATGGTTGTACTGCAAAATACATGATAGGAAATTTAGCACCTTGACAGTTGTGCCACGTATAGGTATGTTGACTCAAACCATGCATGTTACTATGATTATTTTGACCATCTGTTGATGAGTCGTCACAAAAGTATGCAGTACGCAAAATGCAGAGTGCAAAACATATTATCCGTTTCAAAATAACTGACACTGAAAAAATATTATTATTGTCATTACAAATATTCTAAATGAAATACAATTATAGACATACACATTATCTGTAAATTTAACATCTAAAACTCTTTATTTCAGCCAAAGAAAATAGAAAACCAAAAAACATTTAAACATTTTATAACATGTGTGGCAATAACTGAATATAAAATTGTAAGTACATACATAACATGTTACACTTCTGGAAATAATAAAACAAAATAATTGTAAATAAGGAGAATGTCATAAATAAATTGCACTGAGAATTAAGAAATAGAGCACTCTACTGTTTTGTAATGATACGACTTATACTCAAGGGATGTCGTTGTTTTTAATGTACTCGGTCTTAATGCCACAGGGCCATATCTGCATGTCTAGCCTAATTACATAAGGTATCAAATTCCAAAATAGGTGAGGATTTAATGTCAGTCACATTGAGAAGAAAGATGGGAAATCTTTGCTGTGTTCTTCTTCTTCTTATGGGTTACAAGTTCAACACCCTAAGTGGGGAAAAACGAACAGGGGGTTGTGTGTGTGTGCGTGCTGGTTGATGTTACTTTAAGTTGTTTGAGCTGCTCTTTGAGTCCGATATTGTAACAAGTGACTGGGGAAGCAAGTTCCACTCTGTAGTAGACCGTGGCTAAAAAGAAAACTTGTAACAGTCAGATGACGTCCGGATATTGATGAATGATTTACAATGAGATTTGCGTCGTGTTCATCCACTTCAAGGTCTACAGACTTGCAGTAGATTTGTAATGTGCTTGTCAGTTGTTCCCAACCCCTGGGTACACAACCTAGCAGGAAATTTGTCATGATTAGGTGGGGAATTTGTGTAGTGTAGTAGTGTATGTACAGGGCTAGGTGGTTGTTTGATGCGTTTACTTGGGCTGGGAAGTGAGTTGAGCTCTAAAAGGGGATATCTTGTGGTAATTGCACCGTGATCTAGTAGAAATGGCGCAGTATAAAAATTCAGTGTATGTATGTATGTATTGGGGCGGGTACTTGACCAGGGGTTTGGCACTTGAAGATGTTCTGTCCTGCTAGAAAGCTGGCACAAAATGATGGGGAATTTGCCATCTTAAAGAATTTACTGTGTAAAATTAATTATGATTACCATAATAATGATCCTTTAATTACAAAAACATATCATGTGTTCAAAGAGATTGTCCTTTCAAAAGATTATTCACTACATAATTAAAAATATGCAAGAGTAATACTATAGGTTTCTTACAAAAGCACCTACGTTTATAAAAGGGTTACATACCGAGTGAGTCAATAAAAGTGCAATAGTTGAAATCGGCGCCATATTTAAAGAACAAGATAAATACTAAACAAATAAAATTCATACCTTAGCAGATCATGAATTTACCTTTAGAATGTTGAAAGAATGGGAATAATTGATAAAGGCGTTCCAAAGATATGCTCATTTTAAAAGGGTGGTATAAAATCATCTGTCCAACTAACTAACATTTTGATTATGTGTCTCATAAGATTTGAATGTGACAATGCCTTTCTATTAATACTATTTGCTGACCCTGAAAAGACTTTGATGGGCCTTTGATAGTGTCATTTGGTTTTGATAAACATATCGGCCCGTATTCCAGAAAGGTGTTTAGTTAAATCAAGGTTTTATTTCTCGTCAACAGCACGACTCATTGAGCTGTTCTGCTTGAAAGCTGCAATGATGCATATCACTCATGGACAGTTGATGCTCAGTTAAACAATTGTTTAGCTAAACATCTTTCTGGAATACGGGCCATCATGTGTAAAATAAAACTCGTTGATGTCCAGCTCTTCCATCATGCTGGACTCCATTAAGCTTGATACACCTCATAGGTGTTTAACAACTTGCCTGCGAGAGTTGTTTGGCAATCGAATTGGGGGGAATTGGCTGTGACAACATACTGATTGATCAGTCAGAATTTCAGATCTCCATCTTTATTGGACCTTTGTTGATTGAGTACAGTCTAATAGATAATTTACAGACAAAAGTCCTCCATTCATTCTCAGCTGCGAAATAACTAATGCCTGAATCTAGCCAAAAATGAGGCCGATAAGACATACGACAAACAGAGACAAGGGCAAAGGGGTGTATCGAATTTCATGGAGAGGAAGAGATGGATTTCAGTCACTTTTACTTTACAAATGATAATGTTCAACAAAACCAAATGACACTTTTAAAGGCCCACATAAGTTTTTTCAGGGTCAGAGAAAACTAATAGAAAGGCAATGTCACATTCAGCCCTTATGAGACACATGATCAAAATGTTTGCTAGTTGGACAGAAATCATTTTGCACCACCCACTTAAAATAAGCATTTCTTTGGAATGCCTTTGTCAATTATCCCCATTCTTTCAACATTCTAAAGGTAAACTCATGATCTATTTCGAAACAAAAATAAATCGTTCTTTAAATATTGCGCACATTTCAACTATTGCACTTTTATTGACTCACTCTGTAACCCAAAAACTAAAACGATAAGGGGTTTTCTCAGAACCTGCGGAATAACGATTTTTTTCATAAATAGTAAACAAATAAAAAAAAAATTTTTGCATCCGCTTTGCATGCGCAAATTTCCATGCACACTGCACGCATGCTTTACTAACGTATTTGGTTAATCACGCGCCGCATCGCTGCGCAATATATACTCAGGAAATTATGCAAAAGCAGATGTGCCATCAAAGTAATCAAATTGATTGAAAAATGCCGTTTTTTGTCATTTTTCTTGACAACTAACACAATGACCCTATTTTTTTTATTTCAGTATTTTGAAGTATGCAAAAATGCTTTAAAATACAAAAATCAATGGAGCATTTACTCTTTTAAAAGCACATAATAATCAACTTTTTGAAGATTTCCCTTTACTTTGTGTGGAAAATCGAGTGACTTTTGGGGAAAATATGTACTTTTTGAAATGTATGTATCTCAAAAATGAGCACTGTGACCTATTTATTTCATTTTAGATTCGTTATCAACACAAATAAATCTACCAAATACTAAATTTTTAATGTAATGAAATCAATGGAGGTTTTGCATATCTGAGAAAACCCCATTAGCATGAAATACTTTTCTCTTAAGAGGGATAAGTATGGTATTATATCTAGCTATGAAATCCATTGCCAGATACCACCCACACAAAATACATAAAATATTTAAATAGATCATATGGGGGGGGGGGTGCTCTTGTGAAATAAGCAGAAAGTCACAGATTTCAAACTAGGGTTTATTACATATTTCAATTTTCTATAATATCAGTTTTCGAATGATATATATGTCACACTTTCTCGCTTTAATTTCCTTCAAAAGCAGTCCACTGAATAATGTGGTAACAAAAATTATAGTTGTTGGATTTAATTCGTGAATGCGTACTCGCAAGTCTTGAGCGTACAAGCGAACAAAATAACCTTGAAAATGTATGCTCGCGTCAGACACCGGTACGTATTTTCTACAGACACATGTTCACGAATTAAATCCAACAATTATAGTCTAAAATCAATTCTAAAGTCGATAATTATTATAATGCAAACTAGCAAAATGTGATCAATGAACCGTGAATAATTGCACTTCCAAACACATTTACCTTTCAAAACTTGAGGTATACTTATAAGCTAATGCATAAATGCATTCTATGTTAAAACAAAATTTGACCTTTTCAACATTTTTACATTTGCGACTTTCCATTCATAACGTCAGAGCACCCTACATATTTATTTTATCATGCTGCTGACAAAAACATCACCTCTTTCTATCTCCTCTTTTCTATCTTAATAAAAAGAAGAGTACAATATATTCTGAAAATTCCACTTGATTCTGACCATTCGTTTTCAAGTTACAAGCTTTTCAGCATTTCAAAAATCCCACAGGCTATTGTGTTGTAATTACTGACAGTATATTAGAAAATGACACAATTTCTCACTTTTCTCTAAAATGCAAGCACATTTTAAAGAATGGTTTTGTGTATTGTAACATATACCAGTCAAGGATTCTTACTAGCTAAAAAAATCAATTTTGATTGAGGTGACCTTGAGGATGAAAAGTCATGAATTCCCCCTTTAAGCCATAGAGTCTACTTGGAGTTACTTGCCTGAACGTGGACTCCAGGATTACTAAAAAAAGGGCAAGATATTTCAAAAAGAAGTGAAAAAGAAAGAAAATTGTTTGTACAAGAGTAAAAACATTGCAACATATAATAGCATGAAATGCTAAAAAGCTAAAAATTGGCAAAAAGAGGCAAATTAATTAAAGGAACTTCCATATCCTGTAAGATGGGTAATCAATGTGCTAGCTATATAGTGAACACGATTGCCTACCAAATCTGTGCATCATCTCAAGTTGTACAGTCAACATAAGCAAATTATGTTCTACCTATTCAAATTTACGCTATTTGTGAAACCATCTTGGTAAAAAACTTGCTGGTATGTGATAAAATCCCAGGATAAAATATATTCTCAATTTTATCAAACACCCATTAATACTGATTTATTTATTCATGAGTTTTTTCTATTTTCTAATAGGCACATTTTACTTTGGTCGAACTTGAAACATTGTCTAATCTGTATCCAGTGTGAATTTATAATGTAATCAATCAAACAATATTATTGATACAGAAACATGTATTCTCTTAATCATAACTACAATAGCGGAAATTCACATGGGTACCTACAGATCAACAATATTGATTGCATGCAGTTTATTATGTAATCAACTAAGCATGATAGATTAAAGCACATACAACCCAATGGATTGGTCTCAGGTCTATATTAAAATCACCCATTAAATAAAAACATACAACTTGCCATCAAATTGTGTGCAGTTTATTCCTGTAATCAACTGGCATGACAGGTTAAAATGCAGACAAATTGATTGACAAGTTCTAGTTTCATGGTCAACCACTTTCTATTTCATATAAACTTTTAGAATGGTCTTATTCAGCATTCGCTCATGCTCAACATTAAGTACTCAGGTTCAAGTCATGCCAGATATTAGAAGATTAAAAATATATGACTCTATACATCCATATAAACAACTCAAGGGAAATATTTCAAGGAATCAATAGTCCTTACTGGGATATCAAACCATGGCCCAATAATCACGACAAATGCAGATCCTTTGATTCTGAACAGTATTGGTGACCATTTCAACGTATTGCCAACATCTAAAACATTAAATCTTGCATCAATTACTGTTAGAATATACCAAAGTAAGGATAACAAGACTAGTCTTGATATAGACTAATCATTATGTTTCATTATATTCTCATATTATGACCAATTATTGGGGCAATAACACAAAAGCTTCTAAAACATAATTCTTTCAAAAATAAAATAAAATACAGAGTATGCGGCTCTATTGCATGTAAATAGGATAAAACCTATTATTACACCACATTAATATTCATGAAGTAATCATGAATGTAAAATAATTTGTCAATCAAAAGCTACATCCTGGTTGGTAGTTTTTACTACTTTCCATACAACCTTATCCCCAAAGTCGCGTTGAGATGTAATAAATCTGATACTACATGTACATGGCTTTATCGGTGAAATAGTACAATCTATCTATTATCTATCCCTCGGTACTGGCTATGACACTATTATTCCTCAGCCTGCAGCCTCGGATAATATTCACAGTCATAGAGGGTACCCTAACCATATAGTTATAATGCATGATGGCCCTGCCTACTGGATCTTTGTTTTCAATTTGAATGGATGGATGACTTTCAGTCATCTCAGAAATAACTCTAGCTGCTTAGTGAGTAAGTTAGCATACTAAACTTAAAGTGGCATTTTGCTGAAATCAAAACTCTCAACATAATTAAGGGCGCTTCAGTTAGGAATCCTTAAACTTTACTACTAATATAAAGTCTTGAAAATCCATATTTTCAAAAAAAAAATATCCTGTGACTGGCAAGACAAGTAACCTTCTGTTTGAAACATAACAAAAATTTGGAAAAAAAATTACATTTTGATAGTTTAAGATTTCATAAATTATGAGGCCCCAAGAAGGTTGGTCTCACATAATCCTTCACGATGAGCCAAATACTTCTTTTACATACTCAATGCCTTTAAATAAACAAACAAACAAACAAAGCATTTTATTTTGCCAATACTAAGAGACAAACCACCACTTAAGCGTTACACATATCTCACACACGCATATTGCAATAAAATAAAAATAGTTGCATTTACAGATTTTTGATCACATATTCAGCATTACTAAATTATACAGCTTAAGAAAAAGTTTTTACATGAGATGTATTCAAATATATACTGTGAATTTACAGAATAAAAGTTAATAAAACTGATTTTTATATCAAACTTAATTGTTTCAACACAATTGTGCAATGATGTACTTCAATTTTACAATTAAAGGCCATGTCACACATCACCGTACCGTGTGAATAACGTATTAATAATGTACACTGGTTTGGTAATCGATTACATGTATTTCAATGACCAAACCAGTATACTTTATTGGTTCATTATTCATACGTTTCGTGATGTGTGACAGAGCCCTAACCAAGAGTTGATATCATTTTAAAATTTTTATTTACATCAATGCACAAAAGGAACGATTTGTTACTTTACAGAATGCATGCTAAATATGGCAATGGTAAGTTTAAAACATAGGAATATTAATCATGATATTATGATATAAAATCTGGCCAATATCCTTTTCAACAGTTGAGTTGTCACTATAACCAATTTTAGCACACAAACGATTATATTTTTGCTCTTATAATCAACTTCATGTTACGTTAATGTGACTCATAATAATCGCATGCATTCATCTGTCGCCGGATCGAGTCCCAGGCCTGACACGTCTCCTTGTTTCCTTAAGCAAGATTCAGCAAGAAACTTTATTCCACTTGCTTCGTGCTTAGGAGGGCATGTAAAGCCGTCGATCTCATCTGAAGTGTTCCTGATACATTGTCGGATGTAAAAGAACGTCACAGGGCTAAGCTACGGCTGTTCGAAATAAGAGTAGCGGAATCCTCCCTGGTGACCATATGTCAAAATACGTCATCAACTCTAGGACCAGAGTACTGCTGTATATAGTGAATAGTCACTTCTAGCAGTTAAATAAATTAAAGACTTGAAGACTATAATTGTGAGGCATGATTCTTGCAAATACTTAAGGGCATCATATCCACTGTTCATTTGTGGCACAATTGTGAAACTTCCTTGGGTGTGTAATTCAAAAAATGCAGGTGATTTGAAAAGAACTGTGCTTCCATGACCCTGAATTATAAAATATTAATAAATTTGACACGAGTTGATTAGGTAAAACCTGTTCACATTATTTGCAATAGCTATAATCATATCCAGCAAAGGCCCAAATAGTACTTACATGGAATATTCATAGTATAGCCTACTGGCTATGACACTATTATTCCTCAGCCTGCAGCCTCGGATAATATTCACAGTCATAGAGGGTACCCTAACCATATAGTTATAATGCATGATGGCCCTGCCTACTGGATCTTTGTTTTCAATTTGAATGGATGGATGACTTTCAGTCATCTCAGAAATAACTCTAGCTGCTTAGTGAGTAAGTTAGCATACTAAACTTAAAGTGGCATTTTGCTGAAATCAAAACTCTCAACATAATTAAGGGCGCTTCAGTTAGGAATCCTTAAACTTTACTACTAATATAAAGTCTTGAAAATCCATATTTTCAAAAAAAAAATATCCTGTGACTGGCAAGACAAGTAACCTTCTGTTTGAAACATAACAAAAATTTGGAAAAAAAATTACATTTTGATAGTTTAAGATTTCATAAATTATGAGGCCCCAAGAAGGTTGGTCTCACATAATCCTTCACGATGAGCCAAATACTTCTTTTACATACTCAATGCCTTTAAATAAACAAACAAACAAACAAAGCATTTTATTTTGCCAATACTAAGAGACAAACCACCACTTAAGCGTTACACATATCTCACACACGCATATTGCAATAAAATAAAAATAGTTGCATTTACAGATTTTTGATCACATATTCAGCATTACTAAATTATACAGCTTAAGAAAAAGTTTTTACATGAGATGTATTCAAATATATACTGTGAATTTACAGAATAAAAGTTAATAAAACTGATTTTTATATCAAACTTAATTGTTTCAA